>JALLPD010000609.1:0-15113 GCA_036940065.1 Cyclotella cf. meneghiniana
AAAATCATTCAGTATCATGCTTATGTCTTTTCTACAAAGCATAATTTGTCTAGTTGAATTGGCTTAGGTCAGGAGCAGTATGGGATGACATTTTGAGAAGTGGTGTTGTGGTCATGCAATGGACAATGGAAGATGACAGTGATAAGAGAGGTGTGTGTTTGCAGTCGCCAAAATTTGCCAACATTAATTTTGGTGGCATAAATGAGAGTATTGGCTAGTACCTAGGAACTTGGTATCAAAATCACGTAAAGATAATTGACACTATTATTCTTTTTGCCCGTCAAGTATTGTACAACTACAGTAAAGTAAGTAATTCCTTTGAGCAAAGTAACTCAATAATGCATGGATGCTTGCCTTAAAGAGTGGGGAGTCTAAATAAAAATGCCATGATTTTTGTGCAATAGTATACTTAGTGTAGATTTTTTCTACACATACAATGAATCAATAATACCAACTTCAATGATCTGCATTTGCATCATCTAGAACTTGTGTAACAATATGAAACATGCATTATTGATGAAAATTTATACAGCTAACACATGGTCATAATTAGGCCAGCATCACTTACAAATCTGTTCTCTCATAAATGACAACCCATTCTTGATTGCTTGCACTCCTTCTTCTTGTGTTAGAGTCCAATACATTACCATTCTCATCATCATTTGGGCATGTTCCTATAACATTGCCAACAATAGCTATTGTTGCTAACAGAAACATGCATCTGTGTACAGCCTCTCATTTGAAGATGCTTTCCACACTTGTACTTGACAACACATTGCTTTTACTGTGGATGAGAAATACCACGTGTGTGCCCATTATTGCAAAAGTAACATCTCTTGCAATTGCATGGCACAAACCCCTTTTGTCTCATCCACCTTGGTTCCTCACTGGTTTCATTACAATTAAGAGCAATTGCATAGCTCAACAGAACCATGGTATGATGAATTTGAAAATCATAACACCCATTCTGCTTACTAAGATACTTCTCCACTCAGGGGGCCAATGTCTGCATTGGCTGACATGAGTCAAGTATCCACATACCCTTTAAGTAGGGAAGGTCCAAAATATGGCCCGTAATCAGGACACAAGAATTGTTTTCACATGACACAACAATGCTCTCAGGACCTCTAAGAAAACTGGCTATGTATGGTTATGTAAGGCTACCAACATGTCAACTAGCATAAATCCCATTTTCTAAAAGTTTACAAACCTGTAAAAGAACCTTTTTACAGAGATACAAATCTTCAAAGATTTGATCTTGTCAAAACATACCAGAACTGTGAATAGGCCTACACATGATCTTTAAGTCTCTTAAAAAAGGATCATACCAGGGATGTGTAGACTCTACACAAACCCTCACTATGTTTTTAACACAAACATACCAGTTTCACAGAAAACCTACATACTGATTTGTGTTTTACATGATAAAAGCATGAGGACTGAAATTCTCCAGTCCTCAGTTTCAATCAGTTAAAATAGTTTATAAAAATAACTCCTAATCAATTTGATTATCATGTTTTATCTACCTTTTTATCAACCTACTTAATTTTCCAGATTGACAGCTTAGGTCATTATCATATGATAGCCCTACAACTTGGTGTTGAGTTACATGCTTGCCTAGCTGTAGCGAGTCTCACTCAGAAGCCAACATGTCAAAACTACCCACATGTCACTGAGGCCAAGTCCCAGCTCACAATGGTAGGCTCAGCTCCACCTAGCAGAGTTTGAAGAGCACATAGTGATGCAAACACACGCATGTGGCAAAGAGACCACAAGTGACACATACATATGCATGTGGCAACAAAAAGACCAGTACATGATGCATACATGCGCACGTGGCATATTAACTAGTGAGCATCATAGATGTGCACTGGTAAATCAAATAAAAAATATTAAAATGATGTATTTTCTACTCAGGTGGCATATTGCTCTAAGTCATTTTTTCCTGAGAAATAAGTGTACTCAGAATATTATTTGACTTGCACTAATATGTTCAAAAATTTTACCAAAATCCATAAATGCTTATTTAGTAACAATACGGAGTACAATACATAAATACCATATGTATGTTAGACATAAAAAGTAGTCTCTCCTGCCAAATGACCCCAAATTCTTCTCGAAGGCTAATGTGGCAACAAAGATAAACTCCTGACTCCCAAAAGGTTGTTGTCACATTAAAATGACCTCTCAATCATACTTGAAGTTTCCATACTCAAGCATGCTTGCACTCCCAATAGCCTTTTGCTGTTTATATGTGGAGTCTAGTCCCAAAAATGATTTTGGTGATGGGAGAAGAACATCTTTTCTCAAAGAGGCACAGAATTACTTGGGACTTAATGAAAAGTTCAATGGAGTATCAGAGGCTTGATCATACCTGATGGATTTTTTACCTCATACAAATATTGCCCAAGGTCATCAAAGGCAACACAAGAATCCCCACTCACATGGCCACGCATAACTTGCATGAGTGTGCAACAGCCCAAAATGTCATGCGTCAAAACATGTCCAATAGCTGAGCATCAAAAACCCGATCATGACACACAAGTGCACAACAGCCCAAAAACATGGGAGCATGATATGGCACAGCCCGTAATACTGGCAACAAAATGACAGCTCGTGACAAGACTGAGACTCTTGCAGTCATACCCATGATGAGAGTAATGGCCTAGGAGTACAACTCTGTGAAAGGGCATAGGATCGAGGCAAAGTTCCAAATCCCAGATACACATCAAAATGACATGGAGTCAAAAATCTATTGACTACAAAGTCATGGGGGCACATTCAGAGTCAAGAAAATTACTACTAGAAGATTCCCTAATTGAGAAGGCACCTTTTTAATGGGCCTTCATGCAAAATTTGCACAAACCATGGATTTGCTCTCAATTGCCACATAAATTTGTCCGGTTTTCACAAGAAAACACGTGACTGCTCAAATTTCTTGCAAATATCATGATAAAAACAGAGAAGAGACCTAAAAATATGAGAATTATACCCTCTTGTACTTGGAAGCCCATAAGCTATGCAAAACCATGTGGAAGCTGGTGAAGGATATCCAGCAATTTTCAAATGCTTTGATTGAGTGATTATTTTTAACCTTACATAGAGTGAGCATCATTGGATTGAATACCCCTCAAATGTGATTGAGTGCACACGATTGCTTTTGAGTGCACGTGAACAGCTTTGAACTCCCCTTGAACATGATTGAGTGCACATAAACATCATTGAGTGAGTGTGAACATCGACTGAATGCAACTGACAACTGACTGCGCATGCATGCCTTTATGTGAGTGTGAACACCTCCTGAATGTTGTTGAGCATACGGTGAGTATTGAACACCCCATGAATGCAACTGAGTGTGTATGAATGCCTTTGAATGAGTGTTGAAAAGGGGTGAATGTGCACCTCAATCTCACTTATTTATAGGGCTGGTTTAAATTGAGAATGATGATAATTGAATCAAATTACAGAGAATTATGTTCCATTTTAACGGTATGGTAATAAAACTCATACAACATCTTTCTTCTACTCAGAAGTAATGGTAATCTAATGTTGATGTGTCAAATTTATTCCCAATCTTGGCAATGGTTTGAGAAAGATTGGAAGAAAATTCACTGATTCATTTGAGGGGATATCAGGAACTCAAAAAAATGATATCAGATGATGACAAGGTAAACTGAATTATGTATTCTAGACTGAATTCAGTCTTGCCTTCAGCCTGATCCTGATTCTTGTCAAAAATTAATTATGCCGAACCAAGTATATGACTTGATTCAGTATATTTTGTAGAATCTTGGCTTGATTGCATTGGATTGATCTACAAGAGCTTTTGGAGATATATATGTTGCAGACACGGACCACAGTTCCATTGATTGTTTTCATGTAGAAAAACTCCACCAGCATGCCCCCGAAGAAGATGTAATTGAGGTTGGGTGAAGGTGATCATTGTGGGCCCTCCTCAGCAAGATCCGAGCCCTCCTCAACAAGATCCAACCATCCCAAGAGATTGTCATGCAGCTCCTGAACAGGGAACCAAGGGCAAGTCTAGATGATCTCATTGTGACACACTATGGCACAGACATGAAAAGTGGCAAAAGCTTCCTTGCCATGTGGTTCATGTCTGACATCCTCACTGGCATTGAACTTGTTATCACAAAGAGGATTGTTCATGTCATAGTGGAGGGACCTACTGACCAGTTCTTTGATGACTTTGACCCCCCACCACCCTCTCCAGCTACCATTGAAGACACAGAGAAGGAAATTGTCTTCCAAACACCAATGCTTCTGGACTCACTGTCAATGACAATGATGAGCCAGCACCTCAAATCATGATGCTCCCAATATATGCCATGATCTTGACCCTAACACTGGTCTCAATAAGGGCCTATCATGGGATTGGACTGGTATTTGCAGTTGCAAAACCATCACCATGCAGAAGGAGAAAGCATCAGTTAATAACAATTGAATGTCTCTGCTCTCACTGGCTCCCCATCAAACATCAAATGGATCTTCTACACCATCATTGATGCCACCACTGAGGGCCCCAAGCTGCAAAGCAGGCTAAAAAATTTATGGGCAAGTTTCTAGTCTTTATTGGTCTTTGGTTTCTAAGAAAAACCATTACTGGTTTCACTTGCTGTGAGTACTTTTCTTCCAAAAAATACAATGAAGACTAATTTGCCTGCCCCAACTGCTTGGCCAAGTCTATGACTGGCCGTTGCATTGAACTTCTTCTGTCCCACCTCCATTTCACCATGGAGAAATCTCCTTCCATCATTGACCAGCTCTGGGAGGTGATAGAGATGCTACATGAGTAGCAGAAGCACTTTACTGGACTCTTCATCCACTCATGGGTCTCATGCCTTGACAAGTCTCTGTCATTTTGGACCAACAAGTACATATGTCCTGGATTTGTGTCCTGTCAAGGACAAGAGCAATGAGTATCACACAATCTGCTGTGGGTTGACCAGAATTATGTCTTTTGGGAGATTGAGGGGAAAGATCATGCAAGGCAGCTGGAGAAGCCTGAGTTTGAAAAGAAACTTGGGAAGATGGTGGGGCTACCAATGCATTTGTGTAAACCAATCTTTTACATATCTAAATACATTATTTTGGACTCTGGTTTCTGTGTGTTGTTAGCCCTGAATGATTTGAAGAAGGTAGGTGTTTTTGCTTGTGTGTTGATCAAGAAGTGTTGCTATTGGCCATTTCATTGCAGGGGTGATGTCATTGATATCCACTTCACTGGTTGAATGTTGGCTCAGTGGACATGGTGAAATACAAGTTGGATGGCATTACAACATCTTTTGCATGAAGGATTGCAATTATGTTTGTAAGATCTATGGGACTGCAGAAGGGTTGATCATGGTGGATGAGTGGGAGCATCAGAGGGTGTGGACCAAGGATGGGCAGGATAAGAGTGTATTCTTTAAGTCTTCATATATCTTCATGCTATGGATGATCAAAACAATTTATGCCATCAGATACCTTCTTTGGAGAAGATGTGGACAACACGTTGCTGGGCTTGCCATGTCTTTGCACTTCTCTTTGTGGTGATGGAGGTTAATGCTTACCTCACTTTGAGGTACTTTGTGTGATCAGGAGAGAAAATGATGGCACTTGTTGAGTTTTGTCATTAGTTGGCATGAGGTCTGATCAAGAATCCAGAGTCGGTGGGAGAGCAGGAAGGCCTCAGTTGCAGCAAGAGGCAGAGAATGAGTGGAGTGCATTTGATGATGATGGTGTCACTTGATGATGGTGTCACTTTGTTGTACTGAGTTGGACACCACTACCGAAACAAAGAATATTCAGCTCACTTGTTCTGATTCTCATTGTAAGTGCAAAATTTGTGCATGTTGTGTTTGTTAGCCCAACAAGTGGATCTGCAAGAACCATTAGGCAGATCATTATTCAACAGAACTTTTGGAGCAGTTGTATGTAAAACTTAATTCAGTCTTATTTTCTTCAAAATCTGTTTGTTTAGAGAGCACTTAATGTGCTGTCAATTTTAAAAACAGCTAGCAAATGATACACTTGTCTAATATAGTCTTTTCCCAAGGACTTTTCAGTGAACAAAAACTCCCTCCATTCTCTTTTCTAGGATCATGTTTTTAGTTATATTGTAGTAATAAAAAATTATATGTTCTTTTTTCTATCAATGAAAAACCAAGTTATAGAGTTGAGAGTCTCCTTGATTTCAAAGGACAAAAAATCATATCAGAATCACTGTAAGGCAAAAAATGATAATCATACCAGAATTTGATGAGAATCTTCTTCCTAGCCAACAAGCACAAGGAACACACTCAAAAACAAAAAAGATGCAAGAACAAAACATAATAATATAATGACCTGGGCTGTACATGGCAATCAGTGGCACCAACAACACCAACAATGTCACTGCCAACATGTGCAGAACAAAAATGGAATGAAGTAATGAATGATTTTTCAAATGCATTGGACCCTGTGATTGCAGGATGGAGTAGCATGAGGAATGTAATGTGTGGAAGACTATGCACGTGATTGCAGTTGTGATGATGATGATGATGATGATGATGATGATGATGATGATGATGATGATGATGATGAAAGTGGTTTACCTGCTGAATTTGGAGACAATTTGGAGAGGGTGGCAGTGATCGGGCGACAGGCATGATGGGGGTAATGATGGGCTGGCACTGGGGCCACCGGCATTAATAAAAGTATGCAAAATATCATGCACAATCTTGTGGTGCCAAAGAGTGCTGACAGTAATACTTTGAACAATGCAAATTTTATTGTTGGCTATTTAATTCTCTTTCTGAGTTGCTTGTCGATGACATCTTTGTTGATATTTCAATTTATTTGAAACCATTACAAAGAAAAAGAGGAGGATCAAATCTTTCCTGCTTCAAATGAATCATGACAATGGTTGTCCTCTTGATTTGTCTCATATTGATACATTTTCAGGGAATACCTTGCCTCAAAAATCTGCAGTCAAAAATTATGAGGATGATGGATTTAGTCAAAAAGGAGGTGAAGAGGGGAGGATACAGAGAGAAAAAAGTGAGTTAATGGAAATGTCAAAGCTTGCAATGAGTTGTACAAGAAGATCAGTAAGTATTTTGAGTATCCAACAAAGAGGGACATCCAAAGGTACAAACAGCTGCATTAGACTACAAATCTTATTTTCTTCAAGCATGCAAAAGTATTGTCAGTGGCTTTGGAAGTTGTTGTAGCAATAATTGGGCCAGGATAACATAGCAGCCATAGAGCTGTGGGTTAAACCAGCAGGCAACAGGGCTGCTGGGAGGGGGATGGAGCTTACATTGTAGAATTAATATTAATTCTCTTTTTTTCGCGTGCAGATGATTGATGTAATGACACTGTGACTTGATGACGAGTCAGTTTTCATAATTCAGGCAATGCTGGTTGCATGGATGCAAAGAGATTTGATGATAGGCTGAAGAGTAAAGGGGGAAGGCAGTTCACTAGGAGTCCTTTCTCTGCCTAGAACGCTGTCATGCCTGATGCTGAAATCCCCATTTGGTCCAGTTGCTGAGGTGTGCAATATTATGTACCTCCCGTGCAAACAAATTATTTCTTGATTTTTTTATATTTAGAGTAAGCTGGCATTTTGATCTTACACACCCCATTGTAGGCAGTAGGATCATTGTGATGAAAAGCTCTTGCTGATGTTCCAAGCTATTTTTGACTGCGATGTAACAAGAACTTGATGGCCAAAAGATAGATATCTTCTTTTCTTCTTTCATCACTAACATACAAAAAAGGATGGATAATGTGTCAGGTTTTGCCGCAACGGGTTTGGTGGCAGCGGGTTCCGAGGCGTTGGGTTTGGCGGCTGTGGGTTTGGCGGTTGTCAGGTTCAAGCAGCGTTGGTAAATTATACTGATGCGGCTGAAACCACCGTGTCACCAAGACCGCAAAATGCAATGCTGCCAAACCCAATGTGGGGAAAGACGTGGGTTTGTCCATGCTGTTTCCGGCAGACGTGACAATCAACCAAACCTAAGAATAAATGTAGGATAATTTACATTTTAGCTATTTGTTATTCAGTATTTTTGTTAATGTAAAAATAAATTAGATAACATTCTAAAAACTTTAAATTATCTCTCCCGCCACCAAGAACAAAACAAACTACAAGTTCATCCAGTTTCATGGCGGCCACAACAATCAACCAAAGCCATGCGCGGTCCTTACCGACAGCAGTACATTGCCGCAACCGAAGCGGTGTACATCACATGTGCGCCCATGTGATGTGAGGACAATACCAAAAAATGGAACAACCGGTTCCGGTGGTGGGAGCGAAGGAAACATCTTTGTTGTTGTGGAGCAGGAAAAAATTATTATGTAAATATGTAGGCCTACATAAAAAACAAGGTGATGTATGGTGACTTATGCAAGAATCAGCCATAACTTTTGAACCAAGAGGAACTTCAGGGAGCCCAGCTTATGGGCAGATTGGTCTATGAAAGGCAAATCTATTCTTAATGCATTTAGGCAAAACAGAGGGTTTTAAGGGCTCAAAAACAGAAATGTCTGTAAAAATGGTGAGGAGATTTTGTAAAGTGTGTCTATTGTTAGGGTGTGTCTTCTGCATGGCATTTTATGGTAGTAGAGCAAAACAGAACTCGAAAACGATCCCTAAATCAAGGCAGCTTTTGAGTTATTTTATTTGTGTACAGACTTTCTTCAGTTTTTATGTTTTCCATCCAGTGTATTTTGAGAATAATTTTTTTGGTCCAAGAAATTCTAACTTTCGAGAGCTTTAATTGTTTTAAAATCGGCTTTTTTATGTATGGCGTAGTTATAAGAAAAGGTATCTGAAAAGTTTCGAGATGTGGCAAAGGAAAAAAGCAGATGTTTTGACGTGTCTGTGATTTGTTGATGACGTGTAAATAAAAAATCGACATGTGGACAGTCATATTACTGAACGATTCTCATGTACCTGTTACACTTTGTGTAGAAGTGAATTCTCGTCCACTGACAACAAGTGTCACGGAACTTAGCATATTGTACCTGAAATGTCGTTGGGGGCGATAGGTTTGGCAGCACCCATCAATTGTCTGTGTAGGAATCAATATATACGTCTGTTCGATGAGATTTTTTACAACGAAGTTCTATCTCTACCGTCACTATGTTTGAATCAGGAAGTCAACCAACAACAGAAATGAAGAATCGTACAGAATCTACAACAAAGTAGACGATAATGACGTGTCCTACGACTAAAAAGGTCATTCTCGTGAAACCACGACCTATACTTCTACGACTAGACATTGAAAATACGACTAGTTAGCAAGGACAGTTTGTTCAATATATTATATTGTTGGTTTTGGTGCGCCGTCGAATTCAGAGCACGAAATGGTCATAATACACACTGTCACATGCACAAATACAACTCACAAGGACAGCCAAGAATCAGCATGAAATTCTTGTCTCGATTCGCAAACCAACAAAGCCAAAAGGAGTACGATGGCCCCGCGGCTTGTGCTCCCATGAGCTCGTTCCGACGACCGCCCAGCAGCGGCAGCGTCAGTGGCAGCGTCCCTCGAAATGGCCTTTTAGATGTCAGTGCTCACAAGTCCACTTCGTTGGGGTCGTCCATCACAACTTCGATCGGGTCGACAGCAGCAGCTGACCGCGGCGACACTTTATTGTCGAGACGAGAAACAGGCAGCAGCAAATATACTATGAGTAACAGCGTCATCAACAATGGCAACAGCAACAAGACGAAGGAGACTCCGTCCGAAGACACTCGATCCACGAGCCAGAAGATCGATCGATCTCAACCACTGCCACCCGGAATTTCCTCGCGTCGCACCACCAAACGAGTGGACAAACATCTACCGGCCAGCAAAATGACCGGAAATCGACACCGCAATCCCAATCAGCGACCCAATCTACAATCCATCGCCGAAAGCCACAGCGAAAGTGGAACTCGCAGTCACGACACGTATTCCATTGCGGGAATACCCATGGATCATGATGGAGGTGTCACCTGTATCACGCCGCTTCCCTCTTCTTCATCGTCATCATCGACATCATCATCGACGCATAGATTCCTCACGGGAGGAGTCGATGGGACCATACAACTATGGACGATATACGACAATCCAAACGTCAACCCGCGTCGCAATCAAGAGTTGAAACCACGACTCATTCGGAAATACAAGGGGCACACGGGGTACATTCATCAAATGGCACGATTGGGGTGGTTCGATCCAAAGATACGTAGCCGACGAGATAGTGAAGAGGAATATAACGGATCCGAGCTCAGTTGTGAGGTGGGGGGTGCGTCCACCGCGAGTGATATCAAGGACAAGTCATACAAACGACGACCGAGGGAATTGTTTGTCAGTGCCAGTAGAGACAATACGCTCAGGATATGGGAATTGGATAACGACGATCAACAAGGAGAATATGGTGCGCTGGAAAGTGTAGACACATTACATTATGCCAATCCTGCCAAGTCCGACAAGGATTCGGCAACCAAGGGAAGGAAATTGCGCGGTCACGTCTTTGGAGGAAAAGATCATGGTCAGTCCCTCTCGGGAGTACTTTGCGTCTGTTCCGTTCCCTCTTTAACGAGCCGTGGTGGCATTGCGCTCCATACGGCAGGACAATTTGCCAGCGGTGGATCGGATGGGGTGCTGCGCATATGGGATGTACGATCGGCTTTGAATTTGGAAAGAGTTCCCAAGAGTGGGCTTTATTCGACTGTTCAAATACAATGCTTGGAGACGGACAAGATGTCAGTGTTGAAAGATGCACAAGACAAGAAGGAAGGTCTTCATATTGATGGGAAGGCAAGAGGAAGAAAGATAGAGGAAAATAGTGTTGCTGTGCCGATTACTTCCGTAGTTTGTACGGGTGACACATTGGACACCGTTGCACTCTTTACCGCAGATGCATTGGGGACAATCCGACGATACAGTCCCATGAACCAAAGTCCTCTTGGATACGTCAACAATTCCATATGGTGGCAATTCACGGGATGTTTCTCCTCCGGTGCGCAATCTGTCACAAGCTTGACGATATTGAACTCTACAGATTTGGCCAAGTTTGCATGCGATGAGAGCGCCTCAGGAGGCCGTGTGGCTATGTTGGCTTCCGCCTCTTCTGACGGATGTATCCGCTTATGGAATGCAGCCGATGCCTTCATTGAGGCGCAGGTGGCTGGTTCCCGTATCGATAGGGAAAAAATGAAGAGGGAGCCCTTGTGGAAGGTTCACCTGAACGATGACGAGGATATGGGAGGAGAAGAAACCAAGAGCAGCACCTCAGTTTCTACCTGCCACAATCATTGTGTCACTGTTACGTCTATGTCTACGATTCAAGGCACGCGGTTGACTGCAGGCACCAATGATGGTGCCATTCATATTTGGGACATGCTATCGGAATCTTTTGTAGGATCCTACACATTCGGGAGGAAGATTCAAATTTGGTCGTTGGCTGTGCTTTCGGAGGCGAGATATCAAGCCGGAAATGAAGACATCTGCGTAAGCATAATCATCTCGGGTGATAACCGGGGAAGGATACGTGCTCTGAAAAACGTTCTGTCGGACAAGCCAGAATTATCAGTAACGAGCGATGCATCGACGCGTGACGGAGAGGACAGCTTGTACGACGAGCTTTTCCGTGGGTATTCCTCGCATACGAGCTGTAATTATTCTATGGGAGGGAGTTCGTCGCGAAGATTGATAAGAGAGGTTGACTTTGGATAATAATCTCATTGGTCTGAATTGGCATGCAGATGGCGATGGCATCAAACATTTTCATGAACGGTGGAGTTATGTGTAAGTGAGTAGACTCTGCTTAATAATAGTCTACTCATTAATCTCAGGTCAGCTTCGGAAGTAATGAATAGCATACATTATGCTATGGCTAAATTACACTCTATTACAAGGAAGACAAAGCCCAAGAGAGATGAGTATCATGGTACGAGGCTGCCTCCCTTTCCAAATAAGGCGGTCTGTTCTTGATACAGCTGTAATGCATATTCATACAACTTCATGTCCAGCTCATTCCTTTTTAACAGTAAATTCCACGCCAGGCTTCCCTCTTCCAAGGTAGGATGACTATGTTTGTTACTCCATCCCCAATGCAATATCCTCTCTTGACATTCTCTCTGTCTGCGTGTTGGA
Organism: Cyclotella cf. meneghiniana; assembly: GCA_036940065.1. Lineage (NCBI taxonomy): Eukaryota > Bacillariophyta > Thalassiosirophyceae > Thalassiosirales > Thalassiosiraceae > Cyclotella > Cyclotella cf. meneghiniana. The sequence goes on from JALLPD010000609.1 coordinate 12,138, forward strand.
AACTTCCATCGAAAGAACCGCTCGAATCGGTCCCAACTTTCACTCTTGTCTTCCAGCAAACCTATGATACACTTTTTACGCAGTACCTCCTTGGCTAGTTCGAGATGATGCAACGTCAAGTCATTTTCGAGTTCGTTAGATAACAAACGTACCATCCAGTTATGTTCGATTCGCAGCGATCGAGCATACATTTCAATGGAAATGTATGCCAGATCGGGGTCGTAGGTTGGCTCCCATGTCGCGAAGGAAAGATAATGGAACATGGACACCGCTCTTTCTACAGGATGTCGTAACAGCGTGAACATACTAAAATGCAACAGATAACAATAAGAAATGATTCTTTGGCAAATCAGAATAAACATTCGACATTGAAAGCAACTGCAACCCATGGCCAACGTCTCACCGCCCCCTTCGTACCGGGTTAAAGAGCGTTGCCCCGGCATATAGATATTGCGTCACAACAACATCCGCCAAACCGCTTTCCACCAAACCCAACTTTTTGGCACGTGCAATACCGTCCACCGTGGATGTGTCCACGTTGACGTATTTTGATCCCAAGTCATCTAGGACGATTGTTAGATTGGCATCGAATCGATGACCGTCTCGTGCTCCTACGTCGGATGCGGTTGTGAGACCAGCACACGAACCAAGGATCTAAGTGTTGAAGCGATAGGAGGCATAGTGGGTCACGTTGCATGATGTCCATTCAACAAGATAGCTGCAACTGGATCAAAACTTACATCCTTCACTGATGCACCAGCCGTTCGGGGAATATGAAAAAAGTAAGTCACATCTTCATCACGACGAGGTTCATCGACGTCTGCAATGTTGTCGTGTATGATGATGGGCAGAGGAATGGTTTCTCCGGGGTGTATAGCACTGACATCCTCGTTTCCCATTGAGAATGATTGCTCAATGTCAGAGAACTCATTGTGTAAACCACCATTCCACGTAATGGACCTCTTCCTCTCAAATTCCGAACCAACGGACGACACGGAAAATGAATCATAAGTGATCATCACTGCTGCCAGCATCATTACAAATGCAGCCGCAGATACCATAAATAAAATTTTCCTTCTCCTGTCGCCATGTCTCCACTGGATGCACTCAAACACGAAATCGAGATTGATGGGACAACTGTCTTCGGGATCAAAGTCTTGTGTGACTCGTTCGGGTTTCCAGATGACTTCCGTGCGATATATTCGATTGATTTCGTTCATGGCGGCTACAATTTGACATGGATAGAGAGGCAAATTCGTCGCGTGGGGCTTTACTTGTTAGTGATCCCCTTAGCGAGACCTACCATAATATCACACCGCAGTGGAACACTTCTTGTCGTTTTGTTGCCTGTTGTCACGCGTCATGTCAAGAGCTCTATCACACCGCAGTGGAACACTTCTTGTCATTTTGTTGCCTGTCATGTAAAGAGCTGACAGAACGCTGAAAGAGCCAGCAATTTCTCGTTTGTCGAAACAGAGGAGACGTATCTAGCAGAGGCCATACCCTTGAGAAGGCCACACTTAAAATCTCACTGATTTTACGAACATTCTCGTTTTTGAGCCCTTAAACCTGTTTTTTTCGCCTAAATGCAATGGAAATACCATAAAAATGGGTGAACAAGGAAATCAGTGAGATCGTCTCATTTTACAAAATCTCACCTATTTTCTGGACATTTTGTGTTTTCGGGCATTTAAACCCGTTATATCCACATAAATTCTCTTTAAATAGATTCTCCATTGTGAGACCAACACGCCCATATGCTGGGCTCCCCATAGTTCCCATTGGTTCAAAAATTATGGCTGATTGTTGCGTTACTCACCGCACATCATCTTGCTTTTTTTGGTGCGCTTACATATACTACCGTATCATTTGGTATTTTTGTTCTGCTCCACAACAACGTAGATGTCTCCTTCGCTCCCACCACCGGAACAGGTCGTTCCAATTCTCAGTATTGCCACAACTGACAATGTACAAGCATGTGGCGAGCACCGCTTTGGTTGTGGTGATACGCTGCTATTGGCGTGGAACGCGCGCGGCTTCAGTGGATTGATGTGTTGGCCGAGAAACGGCACCGGACGAACTCACAACTTGTTTTGTTCTCATTGACGTGAGAGATTGCTTGAAGATTTTAGATTTTAAACTAATTCAGTTTTATATTAATTATAAGATAATGATTCACTAGGTAATAGCTAAAACCTAATTATATTGATTGATTCTTAAAATAGGTTGATTGTCGCATCTCCTGGGGACGGTATGTACAAACCCCCCGCTTTCCCCACATCAGGTTTGGTAGTGTTGCATTCTGCAGGTTTGGCAGTTGTCAGGTATCAGCAGTATCAGAACGATGTATCGGATGCTGCATGAACCTTACAACTGACAAACCCGCAGCTGCTAAACCCAATGCCTCGAAACCTGCTGCTGCTGAACCCACCACAACAAAACCTGATGCCACACAACCAGCTGCGGCAAAAACACGGAACCAGCCATAACTGAACCCGAAACAATCAACCAGCATCAACAAACTGAAAACCCACCAATCCTGAAGACATCAAACCGAAAGCCGCCGAACCGGAAGCCGCCGAACCAGAAGCCGCCAAAGGTTCATCATGATTGGCTTGACAAAAACGTGGGTGATGAGTGGGCAAGAGGATACATAGCCTCCTACCCCTAAACAAAATTGGCGGGAACAAGAGGGGGCATAATAAAAAGGATAGTAATACAATACTATCTATGGTCTTATTTTTTCAATGCTTTCATTTTACTTGCTTTACTCCTTGCTGAAACTCGGTGAGATAGTCACATATCACCAAAATTGAGGACATTTTGTGTGACTATTTCACCAATTTTTACGGTAGAGGGGACAGTGCTACCACTGTCCTTATCCCCAGTCCAGATTTTTTACATGCATGGTAAGGTCTGATCCATACCATAGAAAAAATAGTAGTAGGAGTCTAATATCCGACCCCTAATGAGTGA
>JALLPD010000610.1:0-15179 GCA_036940065.1 Cyclotella cf. meneghiniana
TTTGATTTCTGTTAAGTAAGTTTTGATGAACTGCGCTTGATGCAATATCTGGTCTGGTTTCTCATGACCTTCAACATCATATGATTTTTTGGTTGAATCTTGCTCAAAGCCCATCCAACGTACACACCGGTGAGTCGTCTCATAAGATTGTGGCTGGTGAGAATACTTTGATAATAGCATGTATTCTAGGGATTTCTTGCCAATATCTGTTGCATTTGACAAATATTTTGGAATAACAAAACTAGTCACATCATGTTGCAGCCGTTCAACAGTAAAGCTGTCGTAATCACCAAAAATTAGTTTCTTGAAATCGAGCATGGATTCGGGAAAATATTCAAACAAAAGAGGAATCCTTCCATTTCTGATAAATACAGATGGATTGGGGTGCAGAAATTTCCCACAATTGGCAGACAATACATTGTTCCAGTGAGCTACACTTCATGTACTTATTTTGTATTGAGTCCCAACTTGTGAAATTCATTCACAGGCTTTTTGCAGCAACCATCAATCCATTTTATTGTTTCCTTTCCCAATCTTTCTTGAGCAATGATGTAAGCTCTGCATAGGAAAATACATCAATTACCAATTGAAAATACATCATGCTGTGATCAGTGTTCCCCATTGCCATCAATAATGTTCTTGTACCCATGTGCTGTCTGAATTGAATTGGTCAATAAATTGACTCATTCACTCAGAACTTTGAATACATCATCAATCCCATACACACATCAAAATAATTTTGCAGCTTCAGGTGGATCCCAAAATATTGACCGTCAGTTACAAGTTTGTATTGTATTGTTTGACCTTTCTGCTTTATCCCCCCCACTTTGTTCTCTTTCCTCCCTCCTGCATCATTACTACCTCCTTGCACCTCTTCTCATCCCCCCTCATGAACTAAACAGGAGGAACTTCAAAGGATGACAACATTTTAGTGTCAATGTTTTTATATGGAGTTGATTTCATCGCAAAGTCTGTGATTGGATTTCATTATTAACATTGCTGTTTTTGTGAATGCAGATTGCAAAAAAATGACTGAGGGACTGCTTTGAGAGCATGAGCACATTGTAGTGGGGATGTTGTATTACTTGGAATTCTTGCATTTGTGCAGCAATAGAAAAAATACACAAAGCATTGTTTTGAGGCAGCAAATGGGAATTCCATTGGAAATGTCTTGTAATAAATGCAAATTCTCCCTTGCTGTTAAATGGCACTGCTACAGAGATATAGATCTACTAACACTAGCACGGTTGATATGTCATGCATCATTCAAAGATGGGATGTGGTGTGTCATTATTTGAAGCCATCCCTCATCACAAATCCACTGATTGGTGAATTGCATTGTATTGGAGGTCAATGCTACTGACATGAATGCTTTGATGATTAATTGCTTCATATTAGGTGCCATATTGAATATCGTGCGCTCCTAAAATATTATATGAACTCTAAATGTGTTCCTGAGATAATGTGACGTTTTAGGAGTGCACAATGTTGTGTATTTAGAGAGTCCACTGCTCCCAAAGTGGTGCATCGGATCCCATGGTTATTCATGAATGAATACCTAGTTGTGAATTTTTAATAAAGGTACATAACATACCAGATCTACAGAGGAATACACCAATTCTACTGTACGATATGCATTAAAAAGGTAGGCATTACCCAAATTTTTTTGGCGTGAACAATTCCTACATCACTGTGGTACTAATCGGTATCTTTAAAGTAAAAATTTAGGGATTTATCATTTTAGTTTGGTATCACATCATCTTCAAAAGATACACATATTCACACATTAGCACCCTCTTAAACCCTCTTCCACATACGGTAGGAATTAAGTAGGACAGAGCACACTTTTATGTAATGTGATAAATCATAATTTCCCGCAAAATACTGGCGCGCTATGTCAACAGGCAGACAGTCCTGTGAAGATCGATCTTAACAAAATATAAAGAGAGGTATGGTATGGTATGATAAAGATAAAATAGTTAGAAATGACATATTTTACCCCTAAATTTTTGCGCAACACTCCCCACTACCCCCACCCTCCCCCACCCATCCCCCACCACAGCTCTTCACCGTCATCAGGCAGTTTCATGACAGGCGAGCAAGGAAGCAGCAGCACTCATTCATGCAATCGCGGCATCATCAATCATTGAGATCTCCTACGCCGACTTGGAAAGATCTCTGAGGCATAGCGCAAACGGAATTCCATCTGCTGCACAACCGAAGGAATCGTTAGTCAGTCTTCTCATAGCGAAGTATTGATCGACATCGGAAAACGGCCAGCAAACGCATCTAGTAGCAGTAATCAACTCAACCGCAAAAAACGAATCGTCACTATGGCAGATCTAGACCAGAAAGTGCCTTCGGTGTGGAAACACATAGGGTTGTATGGTCACGCTGTTGGCACTTTTACGAGTAAGTTGTGTTACTTGTTCGAAATCTTTGTGTTTGCAGTGCCCAGTACCCGCTCGCGTTAGTTTTTGCTTCGCCGGAAATGGCATGCATCCATGTGAGGCCAAAAAAATGACTGGTCTACATTTTTAGGGGGAGGGGGACAACTGACGCGTTGACTTGCCTACAACAAACATTGCATATCATATGCTCTAAATTTTTCTGTTTAACACATTGTTGGGTTCGCAGTGGATCCTTCTGGTCTCACGTGGAAATCAGCCGCATCAGGCACCGACGACTTTGAAACCAAACGGTTCCTACCCAAAAGTGTAATATCTGGAGCTCTTTGGACTATCTTTGGCAGGTCTGGTCACCTTCGCGTTCTAACAAAAGCCACTGAGGGGAGCAAGACGAAACTCCCCTCATCATTGCGATTCGATGGATTCCCGCCGTCTGATTACGATCGACTCGCTGATAATTTCTCGAGCATGTATGGGATTTCACTGAAAAAGCATTCCATGAGTTCTGCTGGAAATTCGTGGGGGAACACGGATATTTCAAACAAACATTTGGTGTTTCGTCAGTGTATTTTAGAGGACGCGGATGAAGAGGGAGAAGAATTCGAACCGAGAGATGGAGATGAAATGTTGAGTTTGGATCTCGGCGAAGTATCTCAGTGCGTGTTGCCTGGAAACAACAGGAATGAGATTGAAATGCAATTTCTTGAATCTGATACAGTGGAAGCTGGGACGGACCAGTTGGTTGCCATTCGTTTTTATGTTCCTCCTGATCAAGATGCGGATCCTACTGACAAAGATGCCCAAACTCCGGCCGAGGTTTTGCAATCTCGTATTACTCAGATTGCAAGTGTGAAGAAGACTTCGGGTGCCGTCATTGCAGAATTCAACGAGAATTTGGGCACATTCCTCACCCCGCGCGGTCGTTATTCGATTGAGTTGTATGATTCATTCCTTCGTATGCGCGGTGCAAAATACGACTACAAAATCAAGTACGACGATATTTCTCGTCTATTCCTTCTCCCTAAGCAAGATGATACTTATATGGCCTTTGTCATTGCATTAGATAAACCTATTCGTCAGGGACAGCAGGTTAGTGTTTGTTGGACATCTTGCTTGTTACTTTGCAGAATTTATTCTTACGAAGAGTGCTTTCAAAAGAGGTACAACATGCTCGTTATGCAGTGTACGAAAGAACCATCAGAACTGACCATCAATCTAGATGATGCAACTATTCAAAAAGAATACAATGGGGAAATTCAAGCACAAAGTACGTACCATCAAACTCTATCAAATAACTGTGAAACTCGTCAATTCTTTGCTCACTGAATCTTCACTATCCTTTTTAGTGAATGGTTCTTTCTCTAACCTTGTGGCGAAGACTTTCAAAGTCATTACTCGAAAGAAGGTGTTCATTCCGGGCAAATTCGCGAACGCTAATCAACAAGCTTGTGTTAAATGCGCTCTGCGGTAAGTTCCGTCGGCCACTTTTTCATTGAAAGCGCGACGAACGTATTCTCATTTTTTTACATTCAGTGCCAATGAGGGGCACTTGTATCCTTTAGAAAAGCAATTCATCTTTATCCATAAACCAGCTGTTCTGATTCGTTTCGATGAAAGATCGGAAGAGCNAATCGAATCTGTAGAGTTTCAACGCTACGCTGGCGGTCAGGGCTCGACGCGTAACTTTGATCTCAGTGTAACTTTGCTCAATACCCCTGGTGATACTCTTGCCGTCAAAGAATACACCTTCTCTGGTATTGATAAATCAAATTATGCCTCGTTGTACAGTTTCCTCTCGCAGAAAAAGATACGCATCAAGAACATTGAGGGAGTTGGCAGTGACGAACAGCCCCGATCAGCCATCTATGATGAAGTGGACGAAGGGGGCGAAGGAATGGGCGAAAGTTCAGAAGATGAAGATTACGACCAAAATAAGGCGTCCGAGTCAGAATCTGAAAGTGACGGCAGTGAAGATGAAAGTGATTTGGGATCTCTATCTGATGATTCTGATCTTGCAGAACATAGAAAAGCTGCCAAGAGTAAACCTGACAAGGCTGATAAAACTGTGAAGAGTAAACCGAAGAAGGAAGAAGAGAGTAAACCAAAGAAAGAAGTGGAGAGTAAACCGAAGAAGGAAGAGGAAAAGGGCCCGAGCAAAAAGAGGAAGCCTGCAGATGATAATATTCCGGCAACGAAAAAGGCTAAAAAGGATCCTAACGCTCCCAAAAAGGTATCTGTCACTTCTTGTACGGTGCTTTTTCATTCGATTTTTATTCGGCACATCTTTCATATCATGATCTGATTATACGTGCAACTTAGGCGCGGACTGCATTTTCTTTTTATGCTGCCGAGAAGAGGAATGTAATCGCAAAAGCAAACCCAAATGCATCGTTTGGTGAAATTGTGAGTTACATTTGTAAGGGTTACGAATCGTGATAAAGTCAACTGACTGACGAATCTTTTCATTTTCCTCATGACAGTCCAAGCTTGTTGGCGCTGCTTTCAAGAACCTTAATTCGGACGAAATTGTTAAGTACGAAGCTCTCGCCAAGCAAGATAAGAAGCGCTATGAAAAAGAGATGGCGAATTATGAGCCTCCGAATGACTCTGGCGAGGACTCGGACGCAGGTAAAGGCAAAGGGAAGGGGGCAAAAAAGAAAGCTAAGAAAGACCCAAATGCTCCTAAGGTTCGTCTCGCATGAAAATGACACACGCGCTCGATTTGATGTTTTTCTTCTTTCATTCTGATCAACACAACACTCATCTAATTTATTTTTTCAGCGACCAATGAATGCATACATGCTGTATTCCAATTCCATCAGGGCCGATGTGAAGGCTGAGAACCCGGACTTTTCCATGGGAGAGATTGTAAGCACTCACTTCATCACCGAAATTTCATCTTTGGTTCGTATAAAGTTTACTCTCAATCGTCACGTTCACAAATCCACAGGCTAAAGAAATCGGAAGCCGCTACAAGACCATTACTGACGAAGAGAAGGCCAAATGGCAGGCCAGAGCTGACAAAGCAAAAGATGTATACAAAAAAGAAATGGAACACTACGAGAACAAAAAGCCGAGTGAAAGTCCCAAGGCCAAGTTGGATGTCAAGATGAAGAAGAAGCCGGAACCAGAGTCAGACTCGGATTCAGACGATTCAGACGCTGATAGTGACGATTCTTAGTAAGGTTATGGTGCTTCGGTGAATGCCAATTCGATTGCCGAGTAATGAAGCTTGTAATTTGGAGTCAATGGAGGTACATAAAGTCATAAGAACGATTATTCTACATCAGCTTGTTTATCACTGTTTCTGTAAAAGAACAGCGTACAGCTTTAACGCATTCACAATCATTCCTGTCAACCCTCATTTCCAGACACGTCACTCAGAAATTTCCTTCTTGAGAATAAAAGTGGTACCTTTGTTCCCACGAGAAATTCTAACCCGATCACTCAAATAAGTAATATCTATCCAGCCCTTCACTGCATCCCTAAATAATGGATTGCGAAATGGCACCGGATAGGGAATCGTGAACCCCCCGAAATCAAACTTTCCCTCATCAAAAACGAATCGTATCCGAGAATCCGGTCTGTCGGCATCCTCTGCTGCCTCATCTCCCACGAGCGACACGCCCAGAATGTTCAACCCAAGAATCTTTCCAGTGCCCTCGCGATCGGTCAATTCTGGCAAGGGATACGCTGACGTACTGGCCAATGCATCAACGCACAGCTGATTCTTGTCGTTAAATTTGACAATCTGCCTCACGAGCAATTTCGTTTGGTCGTTCTCTGAGAATACAATGTCTTGAAAAATATCGAATTTGGTAGTATCCACCGCCTTGCGCTGAATGGGCGAGGCGGTGTCGGCATTCGTAGTTTGAAGGAGTCTCCATCGGCCGTATATTTCGGAAGCAATGGCTGGCCGTGGGATGGAGGGACATTGTTCGAGTTGGGTGACGAGAGAGGCGATTTCTTGTGAGTTGTCGAGTCGTTTGTCGCCGTTGGCCGCGATGGCTGCCAAGAGTTGGTTCTCTAGATCGAGGGCTACGTTTCGTTGTTTGGGTGGATCGAAGAGGTTGAAGGATACTTTGGGGAGAAGGGCTTGAAACGCCACAGATGGTGAAATACAGGACAGGATGGCAGCTGCCGCCAACCAGAGGGAGGAGACTCTTGGCGACATCGTGCTGAGGTATGATGAGACAGGTTGACTAGAGTTGTTCCTCTAGCGATGAGTGAAAAGACGTATTGTGCGCGAAGAGAGGAATGACGACTGCAATGGAATAAGCCCACTGAGTCATTACTTCACCTATAATTACATAAACTTAAGATACAAGATATGATAAAATGTCTAGAAAACCATCTGAGAACAATTAAATCGTAACAACGGTTATGAGTAAGTACAAAGCGTCGTGACGTAACAAAAAGAGAACTTTTAACTGTCATACCAAGAGGATTGTCAGATTGTGTTTCATACATATTTCCTTCTTTTTCACCATGACGGTGCGTCGAGTTCTCGCTGCGGTCCTGGGCCTCGCAGCCGGCGCCACTCTGTCACTCGCATTCACTCCTGCCACACGAACAACGCTAGCCGCTCCCAAGACACGCCACCCTCTCGTTCTTCTCTCCACGCCCAACGCCGACTGTGGATGTGGAAATTCCGCCAAAATCACCGGTGCACCCTCTCAAGAGGCACGTTCGATTAATCCCCGTGAGGCTATACTGCAATCCCGAGTGATGAGGCTGGATGGGACTCCGGTGGACATATCAACTCTCTTACCAGACCAGAGCGGCGTTTCTCTTGTCGTTCTCACTCGATCTTTTGGCTGACCTTTTTGCCAGGAGCAAATCCTTCAATATGCGAGTAAGAGGGAGGAGCTCCTGGCGACCGGTGTCCAGTTTATTCTGATTTCGATTGGAAAGCCAGAGATTGGACTCAAGTTGTGTGAACATCTTGAAATTGAGAATGGCCCAGAATTCATTTTTGCAGGTAGGATGATCGCATGACGCGAGATTCGTATGGATTACGTTGTTCTCAAACATCGTGTTGATACCTTTTTTCATCACTAACGCAGATCCAGAAAATAAGGTATACGATAAATTGGCGCTGAATCGTGGTTGGGACACCATGATACGTCCAGCTACTGCCTTTCGATTCCGAGACAGAATATTTGGCAATGGTCAATCATTGGATCAGTTGTTTGAGGTACTAGGAAAATGGAAAGATGGTACGCCACAATGCCCAATGAAACATATCTTTGTCAAAGTCAAACATTGATCGNGGAAAAATGGTACGCCACAATGCCCATGAAACATTTCTTTGTCAACGTCAAATATTGATCGATTTTCACATCCAAAATTTATACAAAGCTGTTTACATTCCACCGAAAATCGAGCAATCAACAAATCACGGCGGGACTTTCATCTTCAATGGCGAAAATGTTATTTTTGCCCATTATGATGAATCTCCAGGAACACACGCCGACACATATGAAGCTGTCACTATTGCACTTCAAACAGCAAAAGAAGCAAAGTTGACTCCAGCTTAAATGCAACGCAACTAAACTTTCGAGCACATTATTCACAGACGCCGCCAAAAAAAACAACACCAAGCAATTCATGTGACCAGCTCGTCGAAACTTCGTGGGACAGCCATTGATTGATGGTCAAAGATGCCTGAAACTAGATGAATGATGCTACTCAAGCGAAAATAGTCGAGTGGTTGATATATCTATTTCATGCGACATTAAAGTTATCATTCAATGACACAGTTCTGATAAGTACATTTAACTATATAGCTATCTTAAGCATTTACATTTTCATGCTAGTGGTGGCACATGCCTTCCTATTATTCTGTCATCCTCAAACAAGCGGAGCGGATTCGGCAGCATTACCGCCGGGTGCGTTGATGTGTTCTATAACAGCGCACACAAGAGCAGCCAGTGACCACCAGAACAAGATCCAAACACAAGTACCAAAAACTCTAACAAGGTCTTGACAGCCTTGCGGAGCACCTTCTAATTCACTATAGTCGTTCCACCCATGACAAAACGTCCATGTCCATGCTGCATTAACAATAAATACCATCGCAACATTCCATGCCTTAATACCGCCGCGGTCGGCGTACAAGAAGAATCCGATCGCTATCACACACATTCCCATCCAGCACGAGGCCAAATGAGTGACTCGACTGACCAGATGATTTGGAGCCAGATGAACGAATAGAAGAGTACAATGCAAAGTTTGCCCCAAAACGTGTGAGTTGCCTCCCAAGCATGTTTGAGGTAGTATATTGGGTTAATGTGAACTGTCATGATTGTTGTTGCTGTCGCTGTTGTTGCTTCTGTCGCTATTGTGGTTGTGGATGCTGTTGATTTATAGTAGTCGAGGTGTTGTGGAGACCAGATGAGAACCAAATGTAGAAGTAATGACCCCTAGTTCTCATAAAACGGGAAGCCCAATCGATTTGTCGCCGTTCGCAACACGTTATCATGAAAAGAAAAATAATGCAGTGTACGCCTGCAATTAAGACACTCGAAAAAATAATAACAAATGCACAGAAAAAGATCACTGCTAACGTTATGTTATTCATGTGCTTATCTCAATCTGAATAGCACATCTCAACCACGATAATCATCAGTCGTTCTATCCCAAATGTTAGGCTCATCTAAAACTGGTCACTATCTACTTGATCTATTCTTTTTCCCAAAGCAGACCTGTGCCATCAATATTTTTTCTCTCGTGTTGGGGATTGTACCCACTAAAGTCACGGAGAGGAACATATTCTTCCTCTGCCATTCCAAAGCAAGGCTGCCAATGAATTTGACTGAGTTCCTCTCCTGAATGTTCAAAAGTTAATCTCACCAGGCGGTATAGATCGATCGCATCTGCGATGGGCCTTCCAAGTAATCTCTGCGCCTTGTGATCAATAGAATTCATGACACACCTGCGTATCGTCTCGGGAATGTATTGAATCTGCGACAGTGTGTAACGAGGCTCCCACATGCCAGCATTCTTGGGTATAGATTCAGCATCATTGGATTTGTGAAGACGAATAAAGCATTCCATCATTTTGTCTAACTTGTTTTCATGCCTATCCCGACCACCGTCGGAATTGTTGTCTTGCAGAAATTGACAGTGATACGGAGACCATGCACCAGGACAGGAATGGGAAGCATTCTCTGCCCAACCAGTAAATAAAAGATGATGGATGAAGTTATAAAATGGCTCGTTGTATTCTTTGAACTCATTCATGAATAAATGGTGCCTAAAATACTCAACGTCTGGATCAATCATTGTGAGATTCGGCTCCATACTGAGAATGCCCCCCCATGCCCAACAAGTGAAAAGATTCCCCATCCATTTCGAATAATATTCGTGGTGGAAGTTATCCACAATTTCAGTAAGAGAACGAACAAGAAATTTCGACTTTTGTCGGAGATTGATTTGGGGAAAAGATATTTCCGGGTTCAACCTAGGATCCAATCGACCGAAAGCCTCGACGTACCGGTGTTGATCTTTGCAACGACAGCGAGCAGATTCGTAGAATCCAGTGCACGTGTCACATCCGTCTCCATCATGGAAATAACATTGAGCGCAGAGCCCCTTGTTGTCATTGAAACCATGTTTTGAGTCCAGAAAGGCAGCAATGACATTGAAATCAGGACCTCCACATTTCGGCTCGTCCATAAAATTCTTCACCGCGTGACAAACAAGGCGCAGATTGGAGTAATCAGGACACTGGCGAATCTCCTCATTGTCATTCCAGGGAAACCATCCATTTTCAGCAACAATCTGAATTATACTAAAACTTGGCATTGGGCTAGAGGGCCAGCAAATCTTCGCGGACTCCAGCATGACGTCGAATGCGTTCTTTTTTACGGCGCCGTCGGCAATCTTCTGTCTCTTGTGGGCTGATTTCCCCGTTGACATCGCGTTGGTCTTTGTCGTGGTCGTCATGGTGGTGCGCAATGCTTCGTGGATGTCAGATCGAGAAGGCGTGGACTGGGGGCAACCTTATATTATGTCGACCTAGTTGACACCCCTACACATTTTCCAATCGATTTAGCAAAAGGTTGCGAGAAATACAATCTTGACATCTTTTATAAATAAGAATTCTCGTATTTGAATTTGTCGTACGGAACATATCTGATTCAACCTAGGTAGAACGAAGCTTTTGGTATGGTAGTTACGGAAAGATGGCATAAAATCTTCCAAGGATGGTATAGGATGCAGTGAGTATGCAATGTGAAACAGGAACCTCGAGGCGCCTCTAGGCACAGCAGGCACCTACTACCATGCGACGTAGCGCCGAACCTTTGTCATACATATCATAGTAAAATGAAGCTCCCAACAAAATCGCTGTTTGTTCAGACCGCACTTTCGTGGATATTCGTTCGCCTCTGGCTGCTTCCGATCTCTCATGGATTCCAGCCGCCTTCCGTGCTGGCAACATTTCGTCGATCACGAATACCAGGACGGTCGCGCGATAATTCGTCATGTGGGAACATAGCATGCATTCATCGTAAACGCCATGCCATTGAATTTATCGAGAGATTACGAGCCATCGCAGTTCTTAACGAATCAAACTGCGTCGACAGATCAGAAATTCTGCACCCGTCATTGAAAGTGGGTATAGTTGGGGCGGGATCCATCGCTTTTGGCACTGCCTCTCTTTTGTCAAGCCTTGGGCACGATCCAATGCTGTGGTCTCCTTCCGGCGCGGGCACAAAAGATTTCAAGGATCCTGAATCTCCTGAACAAAATTCATCGGGTATTAGTGTGCGGTACAAGATCCAATCAACCGGTGCATTGGATCGAAACTTTGATGTGAGAATAGCCAGGTCACCATGTGAATTGGTCGCATCAAATGATAATGTTTTGGTCATTGCACTGCCAGTGAATGGCCACAAACAAGTTATGGAATCAATAGCTCCTGAGATTGTGAAACATGTCATGGACCAGCGAATAGCTCAGAGAAAGACGGAAAACGAACCATCTCAAGACCTGAAACCAGTCATGCATATAATTATATCGTCACATGCATCTCTCGGGGCTGTCTACTTGATGAACTTATTGGCAGAGGAATACCGTCGATATTTATCGGCAAACAATATATTTAGTGATTTGGGTGTTATGGATTGGGTCCGAATCACTTCATGGGGAACTACTGCCATCACGGCTCGTAAATTATCTGGAACATCTGTCAAAGTTCTCACTGTACGACAATCCATTGACTTCTGCACGGTACCATCATCACCATTTGACGATCCCGAAGAGGCATCACGACAAGAGTCAGTGAATCCAGAAAACGACTTCCTTGGGTTGTTGTCTGATGGATACAGATTGTGCAATTGTCTGTTTGGCTCACGTTTCAAACACCGCAAAGGCGGTCTACTTGCCATTTCATTATCAAACCTAAACCCGCAAAACCACTTGGGGATAGTTCTAGGCAACATGTCACGAATGGACCCTCCTCCTCCCCCACCACCCATAGACCCTCAAACTCCAACCCCAGATATTGTCATTGAACCATGGTATCAAGGGAAATGCATTACACCAAATGTGGGAAGGCTCATGGAAGCCCTCGACCGAGAAAGGATTGAAATAGCTAACGCTTTGGACATACAAGTTCGAACTATATATCAACACTTTTCTTGGTCTTTCCATGTCCCTCTGGAAACAGCCATTTCCGATGACAACCACGCCTCGACTTCCGCAGCTGCAGCAAAGACACGACCGCTGACAGTTTCAGAAATGAATCAGCAGATGCATTATTACGTTGGAAATGATGTCCTGGGACCGGCGGTGCCTGATTCTCGATATGTACTTGAAGATGTACCCTATGGCTTAGTACTGATTGTCATCTTGGGACGGCTGGTTAATCGACCGGCAACATTGCACGAAGCCGGGATAATGATAGTTTCAGCTATGTACGGCCGGGATTTTATGAACGAGAACGAGCTGCTGCAAGGATTGGGGCTCACCGGTGAAGGCCACAACATCCCACATTTAAGCGAATGGAAAGAGATGGCGTACACAGGTTGTTTTAAATGTGGTGCTGTGTCGAGAAGCACGTCAGATGAAGATATGCCGTCCCTTGCTGAATCAAAATAAGTGTTATTGACGCGATACTCCTAATGCTGTAACACTGTTTTAGTTTTACCAATCATCTTCTTCCTCCTCGTCTTCTGCGACCCACAATGACATGATATCGTCTTCTGCGAGGCATGAATCTGACACAACGCGAGATACAGAGGGTTTGGGCGTTTTCAGTTGCTCAAGCCGTTCTTGTTCCTCTCGTAACTTCTTCTTCCGCTTGCGCTCTTTTTCCATTTCTAGCTTTTTCTTGCGTTCTTGTTCAACCTCGTACTGCACCTCCTCCCATCGATTGCGAAACCTTCCAGACCACGGAAAGTTGATTTCTTCTAATGCCTTCTGCCTCTGATCTGTCATTGTAGAAGGTACGGCAGTTGATGGGCTGACGTCATTTTGGATGCGACGATGATAGTTAGAACGCATGTTGACCATCCAAATGCGTAAAGAATAGTGGAGTGAATCATTCGGTGGGACTCTATAATCCAACGAAGGAGAGATTTTAGACTTCACACGAGACTTCGCTTTGGTATCATGGTTTGCATTGGGATTGGTCGAATGCGACGGGTGTGGTCGCTCAAGAATGCTCACAGTATAATTTTCATCGAGAAGCAAATCAAGAATCTCATCTTGTGGATGGAAGTGGGGAAGAAGAGTTTGGTCTTGGATATTTCTGACGAATGCGTGATAGTTCTTAAGAAGCAAAGTGTCGCGGTGGTCGAGATCAGTTCTATTGAAACTGTCTTCTGCATCTCCCACTGGATCCAGACCGATGCTGATATTTGCACCTCGCGCCGAAGACAGCTGGAAGTTCACTACAGCGTACACCTTGGCCCACTCTAACATTTCGAACCATTTTCGGTCAATCGCGTTCCAAACAAATCCAACCTCGTCAAGCATTTTCTCTTTTTCGTCGTCTAAATGTGAAAGTCGTTGTGAGCGTTGGCGTCTTCTCCTAGATGGCGAGATTTTTTGTTGGAGCAAATTTTTACTCCCCTTCACTTTGATGATTCCGTAGTCATCATCCGTCTTGTGCTGTTTCTTCTGTGTCTCCGACGCAGATTGCGACCTCCGTTTCCTGTACAATGTCCTCATATTCGATACCCATGCCCCCAAAGCCATATTCTCATCATACTTTTCTGGAACTAAGGTGTGACCATATTTCTCTTTGAAATCCTTCAACTCCTCCAAACGCGTTTTGAATTGTCTCTCCGTCAAAGAAGTAAAATCAAATCCAGACCGCTGCAGCAAACTCAGACGTTCTTGTGTCAAATATCCTTTGTATGGGATAGACTGATGCTCGGCCTGCTCTCGAATCACAAATTGCCTCCTTAAATTAGCTGCCCATACCCCTACCGATTGACCGATTGAGTTTGAAGACAATTCAGTTTCCAAACAAAGGCTTTGATTCAGACGACGCAGACCAGTTCACCACTTAAGTGCACAACTCACCTAATGGGGGATTCGCCTCGTACGGTGTGGGGATGGAGCCGTGTCCATTTTCGGCAATGAAATCTTTCAGTTCTAATAGTCGCTGCTGAAATAGAATTTCATGGCGGTTCTTTGTGCTTGTTGCTGTTGCCTTTGGACTATCATCTGACTTTTTGTTGCTGCCCTTTTGAACTGAGGCCGACAAAGAGGTTTTTATTCGCCTCCTTCGTTTATGATGCTGTTCAATGTATGCCATTGATGAGTCACGAGTAAACGACGAAGCTAAGAAGGACTCGTCCAACTGCATAAATGATGTGATTTTCCACGAGGGCGCCCTGCCGCAGTGGGCCTTTATGCGATCTAGAAACGGTATCGCATCCAAAAAGGCCTCTGCATAAAAATGTTGCTGCGCGGTGTTTATGATGCTCAAAGTTAGAAGGCACGCTAGCGCCCTTGTGGTAATAGCCGCCATCATCGTCAATGCCAATACTCGTGCGGGAGGCGAATAGCACACGCAATTACGTTCATAATATGCCGAATCAGCTACCATTGGATGCGAAGACTGCGGATAGGCGATGACGCACAGAAGCAGAGAGAGATGTGTATGGGTTCAGGAGGAACGATATGATGAATAGATGAAAGGTAGATGAAAAGTTATGGTATTGTACAACGCTGAAAGTACACCAAGATAAAACTGACGATGATGATGGGTCAGAGCCAGTGTATGGTATTGCATTGTATGGTATGGTACAGGAGGGGTGACAACTTATTGACCAACCCCAGGGTACCTGGCTACTCCCCAGGTACCCGTTGGCGGTCGGTCTATAAACCTTCTCTCTAACTAACTCTAGTGTGACCAATTTTCGGGTCGGGGTTCAGGGAACATCGGGATAATTGATTATCAGCGAAAAGAAATCTAGGTAGGGTATGTAGGTACGTACGTTATGCATCCGTTTGTTTTTCTCTATGTACATAATATTATTATATACCTTTGAATCATGAGTTCAAGCTGGTCAATCGTACAATATCACACTACTCGTATAGTACGTAAACATAATGGCATCTTCTGGCGAGGATGTGTGTGCGACTGGTTGGCGAGGAATGTAAAAATGTATGGATACCATATGAAAATCGATGACGTAACATTAGATCCCAAACAGATCGTAGAAAATTCTTTAGATCTCAAGAGAATGGTTTAGAAAAGTGCTCTAGCCTAGAATAAGACTAGGAGATCGAACGTCGCAAAAGCCAAAT
>JALLPD010000611.1:0-15096 GCA_036940065.1 Cyclotella cf. meneghiniana
TACTCCGAATCGAGGGGGTTTTGCTCGGTATTTCAGCTCGGTATTTTTTGCTGACGTGTCATGACGTCAAAACAAAATACCGAGCGAAATACCGAGCCAAATACCGCGAATAATCTCTTGACAGAATGGAGAAACATTTGTCTGTAAAAATTGTGAGATTTTGAAAAGTGTGTCTTTCGCTCTATAGTGTGCCTTGCGCAACGCCCTTTACATGGTGTATAGTAGAGTCTCTGTTGCATCGCCCCGCGTAACTTACTTGTACCTGTACGAGCCTGGAACGAGCACAGACGCCCCGGGAATTATTAGTGTACGGTACAATTTTATGGTACAATATGGTACCATACCCGGCATTGAATGATACATCGATTTACATGATTAGTATCCACGTTCAAAGACATAAAGATTTGAACATGGGAATCACTACAACAATTATGGTATCGTACACAAGCGCCTATTATTTGAGAACACAGATTCTCGCAGGGTCCTCCCCATGAACGCAAGACCAAGCAAGTTATCACAACATACACCATACACAACGAACGCTTTGATGAGTAGAGAATCATTGTTTCGAACCTCTCACAAATAATCTCAACTCGCGTCGCATAAAAATCGATCAATTTACCATGAAGTGCATAACCATCTTCGTATCTGTGCTCTCGGCCCTAGCAGCCACGACAGCTTCTACTGTCAGCGACGGTTTCGACGAACAAGTCCTACAAACACATCTCCGCGGATCCAACGGCGTCCCTACGGAGAGGCTCGTCAAAAAAGTTCCCATCCCAGGGACCCAGCGCGGCAAAGATTGGCTGAGCTCCAACCAATCCTACATCAACGCAACCCTCCAGTGGAACGGTGATCTCAAGACAAAAGCGGCCTCGTACGCCTCGCAGGGAGTCAACAACAACTGTCAATTCCCGACGATCACATTGGACCGGACCGTGAATGGACAGCTTTCCAGCGGTGGGATGGCCACGAATTTGGTGACGCTTCCGTCGACGGAACAGATTTTTCAGGGGTGGGAAAAGAGCAATAATGTCAATTTGAAGTCCATGTCGAACATGAAAAAGGTCGGATGTGGCGATGCTTTACGAAAATCGTCGACTGGCGTCATGGGTTGTTTCATGAGTATCTGTCTTTACTCGTTTTGAGTTTTACATCCGGCATATGGGTATGGCATCGGGATCGAGGAATATCAGCTGAGAAATAGCAAGAATGTCGTTGTGGAGCTTGAATAGTGCTGGATGCGGAATCACCTTAAGAAAAACGCCGAATGACAAGTTGTCTCAGTAGTGTCTGCCTTTAATCCTTCTCCTGTATATACATCTGAGACTTTAGCATAGCATTTGGTAGTAATTGAAAATAACCACAGATATGCTGTGAAGCATTCTTTCACCTACATTATTCGATCGTCTGCATACATGAGGGACTTGCATCAAACGTTTGTTTTCTATTACCATGTTCATGCAGAAATGATTGAACTTCCATCTTCCCCTTTCCTACCAGTACTAGTAAAAGCGAAGAACTGGATGTGGAACTATCACATCCTCGTGCAGTTCCAGCAGCTAAAGCATTGCAATTGCATCAGTCATTCGAAGCTCAACCCATTTTTACATCCAAGAATAGAGGAAAGTGTTAGCAGTTATGTGTCAGCCTGGTAAGTATTCTATTCATAATATTCTTCTTGGTTGCTCATTTCATCAGTGAAACTGGCAGTGTCTTTAATTTGTTGTCATCACAAAGGCACTTGGAAACCATCTTAATGAGCAAAATACAACTGTAATGGGTCGCAATGGATGATGTGTGAGTTCAAGTGTATTTTCTCTCGGATCATAAAATTGTTTATATTACCCATCTGTTCATCCATTAAGAATTACATTCTAGTGTTGGCTCAATGCAGTTATGATAATAACTAAGTCGGTCTGATGATGATGATGATGATGGCTCATTTTGGCAATGGTGCAATGCTTACTAAATTCTGGATTCATCACAGCCCTAAGGTCCACCAGGATTTAGTAGAAACATTTATTTGGTTTTTGGCAGGAAAGGGTGTATTTGGAAAATACACCCAATCTATACAGCCCTAACTCTGGGAGTTTTAAGCAATGGACCGGCCTCACTGTCCCACACTGAGTACCATGGACAGATCCTCAAACCCCTTACTCAATTTTGAAGATGCATTCATTTTGAATGAGTCAAATATGGTAATGATGAATCATTATCCAAACTCAGATCTTCACTTACAACCCAATGCACCCTTTAATCAGCATTTGTTTCCTGTACACTAAATTAATTTCTTAGGTTCCCAAAAATAGGATGCAGGAATGTAACCTTTGTACCACTTTTCATTACAGATATTAAACTGGACAAGAACAGAGATTGAAACTCATATCTAATGTCACAAAACATAAGCCAACACATCAAAATGAAGTCCAACAAGTGAAAGTCAAAAAGGTCCCTTTAACTTGTTTCTGGTGAATCATCCTCAAGGTTCCCATTCTCATCCACCAATTGTAGGAAAATCCAGTCTGACGAGCAACCAGTATCATTATATCCTGCATCTCTTAATCCAGTTGACTCATTCTCAAGGGATCCTAGATTTGCAATCCAACCAGGAAAATACTGGGTGAAACATCGTTGACCTCAATAAATAATGTCACCGAGAAACACAAGAACATATGATGGACATACCCACATTGAAAATTTGAAGTTGATAGCTTTTCCTGCCTTGAGCTGTGCATTGGACTTGATAGAGGCAGTTGACAGCAACGATGACATTTTAAACCTGCAAGAGCAATTCGTGTTATCAGGAGAAGTGTATACCCATACCCCTTTTGATTCATCGGTATCATTGGCATTATTGTCTTCAATGTCACAAATGGAACAGATGTAATATGCACCATGCTTTCTGGAAACAGTATCCAATCCAGAACTGCGCCTTATGCCACGCTTGATGCCCATTTTGGTAGTGGTGAGTTCCCAGTGACCCCCAATATCAACCTTGTGGTCAGAACATTCATTGACATTTGTGGGACATGATGTCATGGCCATTGTTGGAAGAGGGAGGCATCAATCAAGATTGAAGATGAGTGAAATAGTCCAGTTAAGGACTACTTTTGCCCCTGGAATTCAAAACAGAATATTTCATATTTCAGTATTGTAATCTGAAAATTCAGTCGGTTACAAATAAGCAGTTTCATTCTCAGTAAATTTTCAATTTTTGATTGTTATTAAAAATATTATTGAGGTATGAATAACAAAAAGTAATCAACACTTTTTGTGAAAAAGAAATTCCGGGTAAAGAGGAAGGTTTTGATGGACAGGTTTTCTCCAGAACATCATTTGAGAAAGGTACTGTTTTTGAATTTAATCAGTTCCATCAAAATCCATTTGTTGGAGCAAAAGTTGTCTTAACTGGACATCTTTTGAGAAAAAGAAGACTTTTCTCTGAATGGATGACATTTTGAAAGTCATCTACTCCATATAGGAATCAGTACAAGTTCTACAGCATTAGTGAAAAGCCATCCCAAATGGAGGACTTTTGACTCAATGGATGAGTTTCCACCCAAATGATGTCCTTGTGAAAGCTGTCCCTTTCTACAAAAGACATCCATTGCAAGGAAAGTCATCCAAATAGGATGACTTTTCAGGATACAACTCACCATTCAAAGGTTAACAATCAAATGGATATTGTGAGCAAAACTCATCTGTTCAAAGAAGTACAACTGAGTTCTTCCTTCTCACCTGACAAGCAAATTTCTCCCAAAAATCAATTAATTTGATATTATGTAGTAGATATAGAAGACAAATTAGTATAGCAAGTATACAGTATATTTTTTTAGTATTGTACATAAGTCCAAAAATGCTAACTTTCATTGACCTAGCCACAAAAGCTTGATTTAAAAGTATAAGGACTATTTCCTGAATCTCCATTTGTAGAAGAGCAGTGAACAGATATAAAAGAATAAGCTCCAGTCCTTCATTCTACTTACATAAAGCATAGCATCTGAATCCATTTTGAACATGGTCAAGATAGATGCATTAACGTCTGTTGATTCAAATTGGTAAGTACCAGGTACCTCAAGAAGGAAGTAAATGCAATCCTCATCGTACACACACCAGAGTGTGACATGGCCATTGCTATGGGCTATGGGGATACTCCATAGATGACAGAGCACTAGGGAAAGGTGACTTGAAAGACTCTACAGAGGACCATCCAGAGATGTCATCATTGATGGTTGGTGTGTCATTGACTGGAACACATGTGATGGATTCCATGGAGGTACAATGGGAAAGAAAGATTAGGGGCCAATGAGCAGTGGTAGGAGGAGACCTGTAAGGCACAATCAAATGAGCTTACTACACAGATAATACATGACAAATATAAAAAGCTCACAGCAGCAGCAATGAAAGCTTTTTTAGCAATGACCATAATAACTGCTTTATCTGTTGCAAGTTTCACAAAAAGTGTGAAAATGAGAGATTAGATGTCTTGAAGTGACAAGGCATGATACATGACACTTCTAGGATTTGACAGATACATTATATCATGCTACATTATAGTGATCTCCTGTGAGATCTTCCAAGATCTTGTGATGAAAAAATACTATTGGGTGGAAAGTCATATGAGGTCTAAGAGAATTATTGAAAGTATAAGCAATCATTTTTGGTACAATTTCCCAGGATAAGTATGCATCTAAATAATTATTTTTTCAAGAATGATTAACGAGACACAAAAAGGAACAAAATTTAGTCAATAAGAGCCAACCTCTCTTTAGAATCATGTATGGTACCTACCTTTGCCTGAGAATCATGCATACTATACATCATTTGCATCCCTCAATCCTGTTCCATGAAAGAATTATTTCATCAGTATTTCACTCTGTTATTTTGGAAAAATATCTGTACAACATTGTACAACTTTGGAAATCCATGCAATCTGGTACTTTATTTATTGAGTGAAGTTTTGATGATGTTATTGTTTGGCGGATTGTTCCATTATTTTCCAGAGAAGTAAAGCACATCCCAAAGAATGTTAAAGTACTGTTGCAAACCCCTTCTTCCAATTTATTGTGGAAGCAGAAGGAAGATGACCCACAAAGTTCAGTAGATTAGTCCGTTCTTTGAAAGATTAGGTGGTTTCAGTGGTATTGTAGCATGTTTAGGCCATTCTGTACAATAGTTACACAAAAGTGGATGAGCTGAGAAATGTTGGCAATCCTGCTTAGTCCTATGTTTAGAAAATACCTAGAATTTGGAGATTCCCTGGCTCCTGCTGTCACCATACTTCAAAATTATATTCTATCAAGCTTTTTTCAAAAGCTTAGTTGTACTGGAAACAGAGAATGCCCCATCTCCTTCTCCTTCTCATTCTCCTTCTCCTCCTCCTTCTTCAGTTTTTTTTTTCAAGTTTGAGAAATTCAGGTAATTGAAACACGAATGTATGTTGTTACCTTGTGAAGATATCATGATATGACATTTAATGGTGACTACTAATTGAAAAATTAATTAATGTCACTTTGCAAAAAATCATTTTTAATAAATTGCATAGAGTGCGAGTAATTGAGACTGGTACCTAGCATAATACTTCTACTCTATGCAGTTTGTTTAAAATCATTTGCTGAGTGCAGTAGGTGTATTCTAGTTGAAGCCAACAATATACATAAAGGTAAATTTTTAATTTGATTCACTGTAATAGTGATAAGAGAATTGCTCTTACGGTACAAGATTGTTATGGAGAATTTTTTTTTATAAATTGAAAAAAAAACAATGATGGTATGCATTGTAATTGTGACTGCGGTGTCATTATCATGGTATTGTTGTGCTGGAAAAATGCTGGACAGTAGCATGGAGAGCTTAGGGAGGTGGCAAGAGGATGGTAGTCAGGAAAATGTAGCATGGGGTGTAGCAAGGGGACAGTAGCATGGGTCGGTACCATGGGGACAGTAGCATGGGGATGGTAGCATGGGGATAGTAGTGTGGTGTTGGTAACCTGAGGAAGGTAACATGGGATTGGTAGCATGTGGATAGTAGCTTGGGGATGGTAGTGTGGGTATGGTAACATGAGGTTGGTATCTTGGGGATGATAAATAGCATAGGACGGTAGCATCTTGTTACGGAAAAAATGATTTTATAGATGTAAAAAACAACAATTGTATGGTATGCATTGTAATTGTGACTGCAGTGTTGTTATCATAATATTGTTGTGTTGGAAAAAAGTTTCTGTTTTGATAAAAGTAGCATTAATGATGGTAGCATGGAGAGCTTGGAAAGTAGCAAGGGGGTGGTAGTGAGGGGAAGGTAGCATGAGGATGGTAGAGTGAGGATGGTAGCATGGGGATGGTAGCATAGGGATGGTAGCATGGGGATGGTAGTATGGGGATGGTAGTATGGGATGGTAGCATGGAGATTGTAGAATGGGGATGGTAGCCTGGAGATGGTAGCGTGGGGACAGTAGCCTGGGGTGGTACAATAGCATGGTACGGTCGCATATTATTATGAAAAATATGTTTTATGTGTCTGTGACATAGGTCAAGTGTCTATGACCAAGAGTAGTATACATTTTAAGTACTTGTATTTACTTAAAAATATCTACAGAATTTTTCCTTTTTGTCACAAAGGAGATGTTTTCTTTCTCGGAAAACATATCCAATAATGTGTTGTTTCTCAGAAACATATATCCAAAAAGATATTTGATTTCTTACAAATACATATCTAAGACTCCTTGTACTGCACATATGTTCTGTTTACTAGTGGCAAGTATGGAGGTTCTGGAACACCATGCTTTCAGAAAAAGCTTTAGAAATAAGCTCATAATAAAAAATTTTCCCCAATCTTCACTACAGCCATTTAATGCAGGATTCCTATGTATGTCCTTAGCCTGGCTACTGTGTTGAATTACTCTCTCGGCAGTAGTTGTGAGTCTTACTCATGAGCCTGACACATGTCCTTCAACATGTAATCATAAAAAAAGCAGACATGTCACTGAGGCCTTTTGTCCAACATGGGTATACTCTGCTCCATCTAGGAGAGTTTACATTTTGTTCCTAGGTGTGCACTTGCTTAAATAGACCACAAGAGCATTTACACATGCAAGTGGCACATAATAGCTGTGAGCAGGTACACAGTACAATGTCTCAAAACAGCCCTTAAAAGTCATAAACTAGGCCTGGATGGACATGTGCTGTGATTTTTTCAAAGGGAAAGTCTTAGTAATGGTACAAAGGCTCTATTATATTTATTGCCTTTTTAAATAGTATGTAAAACATGTAAGTTATTAAAGCTAAAAAACCCTTCTACACGTCACAGCATGTGATAAGTAATACACAGAGTATAAAAAAATACACCTCACACCATGGTATATGGTACATAGAAGTAGAATAGTTTTTAGGGCCCAGACAACCCCCAAAACTTTATTGGTGACCCCCTTTGGGGTTAAGTCCCATTAAAATGACAGCAACCCCCCTTGAAGTTCTCATCCCACAAGTTGCTCCCAAGGCATTTTTGTCAATTTCATTGAGCTGGCAGCTAGACTTTCACAAGGGCATATGTTGGATGTGGGTTTCAAGTAGGAGTATATGATCCCACAAGTATTTTTTTGTCCCATCAGATTGGTGATCATTTGAATTATTGCCCAAGTTGTATTCAGGAGGGAGGTGGAGTTGCATGACAGGAAATCTTCTTGCTCATGCAACAGCAGAATTCATTGGGGAGTCATTACAAGTTAAAAAATGACTAGCCCGGTTGCAGAACAGCCCACTTATGTGGGAAAAAGCACAGAACAGCCCATTAGACCAGTTTGACTGCAAAACAGCCTGTGCAATTATGCATCTGCATGAACATGACCTCACACACAGAGCTTGACTGATTGTGATACAACCGAATAGTCAAATTGTTGGCCCAGCCAATTCTAGCAAAGCACACAACAGCGTTTGTGATCTAGCTAAGATTGCTTTTGAAGAAAGTGACCATCAGAATATTGCCTTGTGATCAGAAATTGACCAAGGACATGATTTGTGGAGACTCCTCTTACAAATTCGGAAAGGCTAGCATGGCCAAGTTCAAGATGAAGATGTTACAATGATGCTGTGCACTTTGCACAATGTAATAAAAGCATGGGGGCATGCACACAATGTGAAAATAACCACAAGTCAATTTAACCTTCATGGGATATCCCTGGAGACAGGGCTGATTCATGTGCATTCCTGGATTTATCAAGAATGCTCAAATTGTTCATTCCGATCAAAGAACACGAGAATATTTTTAGGAAACAAGAACCAGCAATTCTGCTGAATCCTGATAGAGATGTAGCTCTGGTACCCCTTGAGAAGGTGACAGAGAGTCTGTAAAACTTGTGCGCTAAGCAAAGTGCCAGAATACTCCCTCTGAGACACAAAAATTAGTATCACTAAGTAAAAAATTGAAAATTGAAAATAGACAAATTCTTTTAGTTTGAATTAAGGTACTTGCAAGAAGATTTAATAAATTAAATTCTTGATAAAAATCATGAAGAAATAAAAATGATTGTGCAATACAGAAGATTTGCACACAGTTGTGGAATGAGCCAAAATTAAAATTGAATTTCTTTGATTCAATTGTGTTGGTGCAGTTGCTTACCAGAAAAGAACTAGAAGTAAAAAGTGAAAAATTGCCAGTTACTAGATTTTTTAAACATGGGAACATTTCCATTCTTAAAAAATGGAGAAGAGTTCTGCCACAGTTGTGACATCATCAAGTGACTGAAAGTCAAGCCCTGTTGGGATTCAAACCCTGAACAGAGTGTTGCCACAGTAACACCAGCAAAAAAGACACAGTTATCAAGAATACCTTTTGTTTCAAAGTGGGGATAATCATATGCATTCCGTACCTAGCTAGGCAGGTTCAAAATCTTGGCACACATTGGATGGTGTGCTTCATACAAAAATGGAAGGATACAGTCACAGGATTTTTTCTGGGTGGTCCAGTACTACACCCTAGGGCAAGACACTATGATTAGCCCACCTCTCTTACATTTTCAATTGTAGAGAGGTTGTATCAAATCACAGGGCCACTATGTTAGCATATGCAACAAAATTCATTAAGGAAGAATCAATGGTGTGGAACTATTATTGATACAACACAGGTCCAAAGCTACCCATGTTCATGTTGAATCACAGACATGCTTGTATTCTTTGTCCAAGATTCTGAAAAAGGAAGTGCATAGACACAGAGTTTTCAAGACTGAATCCTTGGTCATGTAAATTGTCTTGGATTTAAAAGAAGTCTGCGTAAAGCTAGACAATGATCTCAGTGAGAGAATAGTATCAAGGATTTGTTTCTCAAAGATGAACTTCTGATAGGTTATGCCATCAGAGTATTCCAGTGAGAACATACATGGCAACCACAAGTAGGGACTCATCTATCACCTTCATACTTTTGTCTTTCCTCTGAGGATAGGACTACTGGATGACCTGTAGTGTTGCAACTACTGGTAGCACCATCCGTAACATGATGTAAGACTCAATACAAGCAATCCATGCACAGAAACAAAGCACCATGAATCTGGTTCTTGAAAACCACAGCATATAAACGAGATTAATCCAGTGAAGGAAGAGACTATCATGTCTCAACAAGAAGAGATCAAACATGATCCCTTTCTCTACAGAGAAGACCTGTACTACCTTGTTAGCTCCTATGCAACACAAGGATAAATTGAGCAGCTGTATACATGATTGGTATAGCTCAATTAGCTTAGAAAATGCACAAACATCAATCTTAACAGTCTATTAACATTGTAGGATATTGTTGAGCTGTGAAGTGTCAATATGGTTCTAGATACCACAAAGATAATAGTCAAAAAGTGTCATCATAAACAGAGTCACTTATATAAATATTCAGTACAACAACTGAATCTTGTCATTCAGCCAATAAAAGTCAAAAGATGTCAACATTGTTTGAGGATCCTCACTCACGTACAAAATTGATGCAATCCAAGTTGAATCCACCTCATTGGTTAACACATGACAGAGATTGTCGTATGTTTCCCACAATAATGATGGTTAAAACTCAGTCTATTCAGACATTGTTGATTGCCTGCAGTTGACCCCAGCAGGCAAATATTCCCATGGATACATAGGGGAAGAGGGCAACAAAGGTGATACATACAAAAAGAATGTAGAAGCTAGATCGAATATTTGCAGTATGCTAAATACCTTATTGATTAGACCTGGTTTAATATCCACATTGTACACACATAGTGACCATCAAAGCACAGTTCCACAACTCCACTTTCTTGCCTCGTGTCCACCATTTGGCAGGAAAAGTAAGGCAACTTGAGTTTTCAAAAGAACACAAAAGTGAAAATTATGCTAGAGACCAACATCAAACAAATCATGGTGAGGCTTGACCTGCTGAACAAATCATGGCCTTGTCAGCAGCTTCTAGTGGCATGGTGTGTCCCTAACAACCACATCTACTATGCAGGGCCCACCACCTAATGTAGTGATGCAGTAACAAAGAGGAATCCAATGTTTGGCATTCTTTCTTGTGCATACACACAAGCAATAGTAGATAAAAGTGTAACACCAAACTTACCTTAGATACTCTCTCAAAGAGTCATGGTCAATGATTGGTGCAAGCACTGAGATAGTTAAAATAAGAATTACCACACAAACAAGGAGTCTGTATGACAGTGATATTTTGACATTGCAAATTTGATTGGACACTCAGTGTTTCATGCAAATGTAAGTCATTGTCATGGCTTAGGAGAGAAAGACAGAGCAAACATTACATCTATAAAACAGTCAATGACATTAATCTCCCTCTCCACAAAGCACTTACACTTATGATCAATACATACCAAGGTGGATGTGTGACATGTCACAAATCAGATGGAATTTTTACCTGTGACACCAGGTTTTCCATGCTGGTATTGGCTTGAAGGATTTTTTTCTCACTGAGGTTTTATTTTTCCCTGAGTCACTGCTGTCTTCAATCGCAAGGTGAGTGATATAGGCCAAGTATGTACGACCATTCTATTTCTACAGAATATTTCCCTTGTGTCACAAAGGAGAAGCCCATGAGAAATCTCTAAACATGTTTTTTTCTCAGAAAATATATCCAAAAATGTGTGGTTCCCAAAAAACATATATCCAAAAAGATATTCTATTTCTCACAAATACATATCTAAGACTCATTGTGCTGCACATTTGTCCTGTTTACTAGTGGCAAGCATGCAGGTTCTGGAACACCATCTTTTGGCACAAGCTGTAGAAATAAGCTCATAGTAAAACTTATTCCCCCATCTTCACTACGGCCATTTAATACAGGATCCCTATGTAAGTCCTTTTACAGCTTAGGTCAACGTGAAGAACACCGATAGTATGGTATGCATTGTAGTTGTGACTGCAGAGTTGTTATTATGCTATTGTTGTGTTCTGTTTTGATATAAGTTGCATTGCGGATGTTTGCATGGACAGTTTGGGAAAATAGCTAGGGGATGGTAGCATGGGGATGGTAGCATGGGGACAGTAGTGTGGGGATGGTAGCATATGATTGTAGCATGAGGAGGATAGCATGGGGGCAGTAGCTTGGGGTTGGTACAATAGCATAGAATGAAAGCATGGGATGGTAGTGTGGGATGGTATCATGGGGTCAGTACAATAGTATGAAGATTGTAGCACAAGGACAGTAGTGTGGGGGTGGGACAGTAGCATGGGGACAGTATTGATGGGTTGATAGTGTAGTAACAATAGCATGGGAATGGTAGTATGAGTATTGTAGTGTCAGGATGGTTGCATGGAGAAAGGAGTAATGAGAGCCCTGTAATAGAATTATTTTTGTGATGGCCCTTTTCAAGATAATTTGGCTTTCTTTTACAATGGCAAATTAATTTTTGTTGCAGTCCCTTTTCAAAAAAGTTCTCTCAGAAATCTACTTTTGGCTTTTTGTGTTTTCAAATGGAATGATGTTGTTGAGTTTTTAGGTGGAGATGGTAGCATGGGATTGGAAATGTGGGGATGGTAGCATGGAGACAATAGACAACATGGGGGCGGAAGCATGAGGTTGGTACCTTGGGATGGTAGAGTGGGGATGGTAGTGGTGGGATAGTAGCTTGGTGACGGTAGCATGGGAAGACAGCTTTTGACAATTTTGTTTTTCTTTCAGGACTCTGTTGTTGTCTTTTTATGATTTCAAATGAAGTGACATTTAATTGAGCCCATTTTCTGTTTGATGACACAGAAAATGATAATAATTTTTGTGGTGTCACTTCACAGGAAAAAATCAGGGATTCTATGTGTGCCTTTTTGTGTTTTCAAATGAAATGATCTCTCATAGAAAGCATTTTTGGTTTAATTACCTCTAGGGTGACATTCATTTTTGGGTGATGGTATGATTTCAGACAAAATTGGTGTTTCTTTCAGAACAATAAGTGCTTTTTTGTGTTGCTGAATGAAATGATCTCTCATTCAACATATATTCTGTTTAATTGCCTCATTTACAGAGAATATTTTTGAATTATTCTTGTTTGACCTGGTTCTTAAAGGAAGTCATACAAACAATTGGCTTTGTTAGTGCTACAGAATAAGTATAGCAAAATTTGTCATCTGTTTTCTGTGATAGTGCATCTGGTAAGTAACCAAATAAGTTACAGTATTCTTAATTGTTATTTTTACATTTTTACCTTGATATTTCCAATTTCATCAAGACAAATCATGGTATGAGCACATGAAACAGCTAAGTGAAGAGGCAACAGTCAACATATAACTTGACAAGAGAAATGTCAGTGAAAAAACAAAATATACCATGAGAAAAGGAAGAATTTATTTGCCAAAAAAGAAACAAGCATTACAAAAGCAATGCCAATTCCATTCTCAAGGTAAGAAGAGAGCACTAAAAAGCCATACTGATTCCATCAGGGAGAAAAAAGAGCATCACAAAAGCTATGATGATTCTATCAAGGAGAGAAAAAAGAGCACTACAAAAGACATGCTGATTCCATTAGCAAGAGAAATAAAGAGCACTATGAAAGTTATTTTGGCTCCATCAGCAAGAGAAGAAGAGTGCACTATTAAAGTCATATCAATTTCATCAGGGAGAGAAACAGAGCACAACAAAAGCCACTCCAATTCCATCCAGAAGACAAAAAGAGTTTACTATCCTAGCATTATTGCTTTAATCCAAAAGAGAAGGAAAGACTACCATGAAAGAAATTTAGATGTAATTTCCCAAGAGAAGAAATCATACTGCCATAAGATTATGACAAAATTTGAAATGACAAAAAGTACCATGAAATCAACATCATGAGACTAACCAATTAAGACAAAAATGCTCAGAAGATTCAGAAACAACTGGTATTACAGAATTGACACAGCAAGATAATGATATTCATTCAATCAACAAGACAATAGGGAGTGGAGGTATGCTTGGCCTTGGTCATATTAAGGGCTATTTGATAAACTGGCTGAAATCAGAACAATTGGAGAAGTAAGATCAAAAGGTAAAGAATAAGGCATTCATGTTAATAATAATTGACCACAAGAAGAATAGACATAGTCCTCGTGGCTGTGTATTATGTGATTGCTTGATTATTGGAATGGAGGAAGTGGAAAATCATTGAAAGCAGCAACTGCTAATTAGTTCATCAGTTGAGTTTGATTTGTTGTCCTTTGAAGTACATTATGATTGAGGGCATTTAAATCCTGCATTGGCCACACAGTATCAAGTTGATGATGATGACTTGAAGCATTTGCTGGAATCTACTAAGTCCAGACTTCATCCACATAGATATCATTTGTGAAAGTTATTACAGAAGTTTGTATGCAACCAAAAGAGAAGCAAAATCCTACAAAATATGTCACTGTAAATGTGTGTGCTATTGGCTATATTCCCCTGATTATTTCTATTTATGGAAGAATGGTGAAATTCATACACAAGAAAGTGACGCAGAAATGGATTGGATGATTTTATTTGTGCTGCAATCAGGCTAGTCAGATTGATCATATTATAATGTTCATGCCTACACAGCTGGAAGTCAAAAATCAATAAAATGTCATCTTTCATTGTTCAGTGTTATCAGTCTTATGTTCGTGGAGCATTGCATGAGTATCACAATACAGAAGCTGGAAAGAATAATCATGTAGTATTGTGTGGAATAATGACCCTAAATAGAAGACCTCATAGTCAGAAAGCAAGATGAAATGAATACAGATCTGTTTATTGATCTTTTGACATGGTTCATTAAAGAAACAGGTCATAAATGTACGTGATGTCAACCCACTGGATGAGTGTCCAAACCCAGTCATTCTACTTCAAGAAATGACAATGAACATAGTACAGATGGTCCAGCAGAATTCACATTGGAATGCAAGAATCAAGGCAAAGCATACAATTTTTCCAGTGAGGTACAACATCCAACAAACATAATTCTGTACTTGATAATTCAGAAGACTTTGTTGAGGCAATGCTTACTAAAACTGCTCCAACAATGTCAATATTTAGTGGAAATAACTTGAAGAGGCATGAGATTAATTTGGAGGATACACTTCCTATTCAATTCTCATTTGGTTCTGAGGTCTAACTCTTGAGAGAAAGACAATGTTGAGGATTCAAATGAAGTGTATATGACACTACATGAATTCTCCCTGATTCAGTTCATGCAACCAGACTTCATGTTGGTTGTTACCATGTTTTAGGTTGTGTGCATCATACACAGCTGGCTTGATCAAGTGCAAAAGTCACTTTCAAGAAAGCACTCTTGGTAATTGACCTGCACTCCAGTAGGATACAACTAGCTGAAAAGGTTTAGACTGTGAATGCTAAATAAAAAATTAAACTACTAGTAATCCTCTGTTTGCTCTCCAGTTTAGCCTGAGGATTCCTATCATGGACATGCATTCCACACCAGAGTTCTCTCAGAGTTATTCCATACCTCTGAGGGCCAACATTTAGTACTCAAAAGTGAATATGTTCTACACAAGAATCAAGATAGCAAAGGGGACAATATTCAAGTATAACTTTGACAGATAATCAGCAAAAGGTACCACTCTGAGGATCCTACTTCTATCCTTAGTTGCAAAATACTGAGTAATTACTGAGTAATTACTCCTTACTCAGTAAATT
>JALLPD010000612.1:0-15084 GCA_036940065.1 Cyclotella cf. meneghiniana
GTGGATGGTAAGATATTATATCTATATTGAATTGTTTACTTCCGTTTCCCCATTCTGATTGTTTTAATTTTCAATTTAGAGAGCAGCAGTGGAGGTGTTTGCATTTGTGCAAAAAGAGAGCTAGTAATAGCATATCTCGGGTTTCCTCGCGGTGGTCAGTCCAAACATATTTTTCTGAAATAGAGGTAGAGGTGTTCAATCATTCATAATATGACAATCGTGTTTATGTCAACGTCTCCGTTTCACGGCCATCGATCCCTCACGAGAGGAATCGTTCAACTATTACTCTTCTCGTTTTTGACATTCCATCTGCTCCAACACAGACTTTCTCAAATCTCCGAAGATCGTGGGTCATTTCCCTTTTAGCATCTTTTGGAAAACTTCGCATTTTGACCTTATATGATACTCCTATTATTTCGTTAATTAGTAAATGATCGGAGATGAACATTTCGTCTTTCGAAGAGCTTCTTAGATGCGTTAGTTGAGATTATTTGAGGCCTAATCAGTTGTCATGTAGGACAAACAAGACAGATCATCGCACGACTTTCCAGTATTTGTGTCATCGTCTCACGTGAAAAGTCATTAGGCACGTCTGCGAGTGACTGAAATTTTTATTACTTATGTGTCGATGTCGTATGCGTCTATGCTCACCCACCCGATACGCACCCATCCATCAAGACAGCAGTGTGTTTTGTACGTTTTGTATGGTACCATGCACAATAAACAATATTATGTATGGTACCATACCTAGAATAAATTGTCTTGCATGATTATTATTTCACATCCGTAATTTCAACTGACATATGGTACCATAATAATTTTCCCTTTCATAGCTTTTGTCACCCTTCTTTCACCTGCTTTTTCACTCCCGGCTGGTCACCGCAAGCCTCGCCTGTCATCCTCTTTTAATCCAATTATTTCATCGCAATATGTGCATTACCTTGCCGACCAGCAACCCTACCACCTTCCACCTCCCTGGAAACTTTGTCGCCATCAATAATCCCAGCGCGAATCTTCTCCCTGAAGAAGACGAAGAGCTGGCATCATTCCTTTGCTCTTTTGATGAGGACACGCCTGGAGACTTTTCTGCCGTGTATAACGTCAATCGAGGCAGCAATATCAGGTCCTTCACCCCGCCGAGGCAGGGGAACTCGGAGCTGGAACTGTTGTCCCCGGGATCGATTACTTTGGAGTCTCAAGTCGTTGCATCGATGCCCGCCCCTGATGTCCCGGCCGCCTCCACTCACTTCTCTATCGCGCAACCCTCCGCATTCGTCCATCCCGCCACTACAAGTTCCACCACCAGTACCCAAGAAGCGATCGCGCCGTCGGCGTCTTCCGTGGCCGTCCCCGCTCAGCCCGAATCGCGCTACAAGCGTCGTCGTCGCAAGCCGCAGCCCCCCGGTAAAACCGCCACTCATAAAGAGCGTCTCTTTGTCAAGCACAATTACCATGATTTGGCCAACGAGCCCGACGAGCCGCCGGTCAACCCCAATGACGGCTGCTTAAAGAAGCTTACCCCGGAATCTTTCCCCCTCAAGCTGCACCGCGTACTCTCTGCGGTTGAAGATGACGGTCTCGCCCACATCATCTCGTGGCAACCCCACGGACGTGCCTTCCTCATTCATTCCAACAAGGCCTTTGTTTCTGTCATTCTACCCAAGTATTTCCCCAAGATTGGAAAGTTGACCAGTGTACAGCGTCAGCTCAATCTATATGGATTCGAGAGGCTGACCAAGGATGGGCCTGACTTGGGAGGTTATTATCACGAGGCTTTCTTGAGGGGCAGGGAAGAATTGAGTGCCTGTCGAATGGTGAGGCAGAGGGTCAAGGGGACGGGGTACAAGGCCACGAGTAATCCGGAGGATGAACCGGATTTTTATAAAATGCCATTTGTGGGGGGCGGGAATTCTTCTTTTGATACCCTCGCTTCAAATGTGGCCGAGCCGAGGGAGACTTCGGATCAAGATGTGTTGATGCCCCCTCTGGCCACCATTTTGACCACCTCTCAAAAGGTGGATGCCCTGCGCCTCCAAGAGCAATTTCAAGCCAGTCGTCGAGTGAC
Organism: Cyclotella cf. meneghiniana; assembly: GCA_036940065.1. Classification (NCBI taxonomy): domain Eukaryota; phylum Bacillariophyta; class Thalassiosirophyceae; order Thalassiosirales; family Thalassiosiraceae; genus Cyclotella; species Cyclotella cf. meneghiniana. The sequence continues at coordinate 2,066 of JALLPD010000612.1, forward strand.
AAATCGTTCTTCTTCTATCCTGTCACATGGAAGTATGACTCAAGCTCAGGGAAAAACGAATGACGAGACAACTGATCTCTTCTGGAATATGTGGCAGACTCCTGAAGAAGTCTCTGGCCAAACCCCTTCCAACTGGAGTAACTTTATGGCATCGATGACAGAGCAGATGTCTGCAACTCAACGAATGAACGAGTACTACAATGGCACTAGGATGGTGCAATCATCCTCGGGGTTCTCCATGCAACAGAGACCCGACCTAACACCAAAACAAGATTACGGGTGTGCTGGTGCCACTTCGGCTGCCCTTCCTTGTAACAACGCAGCTGTACCTTCCTTCAATCAAGTTCTGTCGGAACGAACTGTTATGCACGAAGAATCACCGCACCACTTCCTTGGTTTTTCTCGAGATTTCTCAGACTTGCCCGGTTTTTGGCGTGGGGCATAGGACTTATGTGACTATTAACGATGTGGGGAAGGCCTGTTTTTGTGTCTCATGAAATGTCAACCGGTCAAACATAAGAAACATTGCATGACTTTGACTAAATTGTTGATAATTCTGTTGATAAAATTTTCATTTTTGGCACTAACTTGTTACCGCTGAGAAAAAGTGCAAACTATTCACAAGACTTGCTCATCTTGGTCGTCCTCTTCAATTATCAATGACATCTTGTCCACGTATTTTCACTTAGTATGTTGATCAGGTATCAGCCAAAAAGAAATGCGATACGACCCACCATTGACTTGGTATCTCGGTAGAGTTTGAGGACCACAGCTCCCAGTTCCCAGTCCACGCTGTGCGATATCTAATCGAATGTATACAGGGTTAGCGGACGTAGGCATAAGCTCATTGATATGAAGAGCTGAAAAAACTTCAGCATCCTTATAACGCGAAACATGAAATGAGAGATTTTTGTCACAAGGAACTATGAGCAAACCATTCTTGTTCTCTAAGACCTTTTCAATGCTGTCCGAGGGTGTCAAAGTAGCCTTCTTTACTGTTGCTGCAGATTCACTGCGACTGTCTTTTTCTGAGACAAAACTGAAGAAGGAATTCATCACAGATGAGACAAGGAAAGGAAACCGATATTATTCGGGCTCAATGTTACTTACAGCCAGCGCAAACCAGTTCGACTTCCTTGCTCTTGGGGGACAACATAACAGTCCAGAGTTTCGGGTACAGTTTCTTCATAAACACCAGCATGCGCAGAAAATTGCCTATCGGGATAATTTTCATGTGGTCCATTTGCAAAGAAACATGTTTCATTGAACCTTTCTGGGATTGATAGTTCGACGCCAACTCGCGGTAGATCTACGATGGACTCCCTCAATCTAATGTTTACGTCAATGAAAAGAGAACCATCCCTAAGCATAGTCACTGACTGTTCCAAATCTCCCAGGAATACTGGCTGCGACGGCGAGACGTTTGCAGCTATTGCGATTCTTGAGTACCTCTTCTGTCCAGGCAACCCAACAATTTTTGCTTTTGTCACACAAGTCGGATATTCAGCAACATCATTCTCATGAAACGGCACACTGACTTTTCGAAAACAGACGTCAACCGCTTCAAAATCGAGAAAATCAAGTCCCATGGATAGCCATTTCCCAAGTGGTTTCGACGGATCACGAAATTGAACACCGAATTGCTTCACGCCATCGTTGTCGGTCCCTGCCCGAAACAGGTTAACCCGTAATCCATCCATTATTGTACCATAAGTCTTCGAGGAATATGTCAATTCGAGTGCACCAGAAGAAACATGCAATTCGTGATGATTAGTGCTGAAGGAAAATCCTTCATTACTTTGGTTCAATTCGATGCTGAAATCACTATCTGTGTTACTGGCGATGTAATCGCGAGAATGATAGATCAGTGACCTTATCGATGAGCTGTCACCACCCTTTCGAATCATCAATTGATCAAATGCAACCTCACTGCCGTCTTCGATCGAGATGGCTCGTACGTCTAGATGCACCTCGACGTCATCGGGTAACGTGTTGACTTTGCTCAAATCAAATGGTTCCTCGGAATAAGTTTGAGGGGACACCCCAAGTAAAGAGAAAGATCCTGTATCACAGATAAAGCCGTCAATTTTAAGAGTCCACGTTGCTTTCAGATCATTTAGCGTCATGAAGTGTCTGCGGTTGCATACACGGATGGTGGCTTCATTTCCACACTTATCCAGTTCAAATTCCACAGGCTGGGCAATCTTCTTAAATTCAATCATAGCAGGATGCGGCTGTCGATCAGGACTTATCATCCCATTTATATTGAAATTAGCATCATGGGGAGTATCACCGTAGTCTCCACCGTATGCAAACCAGATTTTACCACTGTCATCTCGTTCTGAAATGCCCTGATCAATCCAATCCCAAATAAAACCACCCTGAAGACCGTGCTTCGACTTGATCACTTCCCAATAATCAATTAGACTACCCGAGGAATTGCCCATTGCATGAGCATATTCGCAAAGAATCAATGGACGCTGTTCATTCAGCCGCGGTGCAATGACATCTGCCCATTCAATCAATTCATCGATTGTTGCATACATTGGACAAATTACATCCGTCGCCAAAACGGAATCCTTTCTATCATACACGTGGGGAAGTTGGCCCCACTTTGGTCTATTGGCTCCTTCATACTGAACGAATCTAGAATCGTCATAGCCCTTGATCCAACCGTACAACATGGTATGATTCATCGCAAATCCTGCTTCGTTGCCCAATGAAAAGCCAATGATAGACGGATGATTCTGGTCGCGCACTACCATCCTTTGCACGCGATCCAGCATCGCTGCAGCAAACGTATTCTCCCTACAAACCATATCATAGTGCCCATGACATTCAATGTTGGCCTCGTCTACTACATACATTCCCAGTTGATCAGCGAGGTCGTATAGGTAAGGATCATTTGGATAATGCGCTGTGCGTATTGCATTGAAGTTATATTCTTTCATCAAGGTGAGGTCCCGATAAATGTCTTCTCGAGAAACCGCCTTTCCACGGGTAGAGCTATGATCGTGTCGATTAACTCCTTTGATTAGGACGGGTTCCCCATTGATGAGTAGTTGACGGTTTGTGATTTCGATGGTTCGGAACCCAATTTTGGTGCGAAAGATGTCAATGGAATGAAATGATTCAACTTCGCCATGCTTAACTATTCGTAAGAGCGTTGCCTCGAGCCGATACAAGGTTGGAGATTCATGGGACCATGGCATGACGCTCCCTGGGACATTAGCCACAAAGGAAATGAGATTTGACCGTTGGTGAATTTCTGCAAAACATGGGGCCTCAGTATCAGTAACATCAAGTGGCTTGTCAAAGATTGCGACGTCATTGCAATCATAGATTTGAAACAGCATCCGATATTCTCCTTCATTATTGTCAGCAGCATGGGATCGTACACACTTGATGTTCTCATTGTAGTAAATATCCTTCCCCTCAATACGCGTATTGGAGTCCCGTCCAATCCTAGCGTCCACCCTGACAACTCCCTTCCATGTCGTTGTACTATTCTTGCTAGCACTTGTTTCCTCGTTCGCTTTCACGATAGATGCACGACAAAATACATCTTCGATGTACGCCTCCCCAGGAATGGAATACAAGTATACAGAGCGATGAATCCCGCCCATTCCTCTCCAGTGGTCTTGTTGTTCGAGGAAGGATCCATCGGACCACTTGAGAACAATTACCGTAAGAATGTTGTTGGTTGTCGAATGATCACCGTCACCATTTTGACTCTGATGATTCACATTGTAAGAACCTACGGCCTCGTTTCTGCACTTGCGACAATTACATTTGAGGAAGGAGGTAACGTCAAACTCACTGGGAAGTCTGGAGTCTTTCCCCATACCCACAAATCTAGCATTTAGGTAAACAAAGAAACAGCTCTCGACTGCACCAAAGTGTAGAATGATCCTTCGTTTCCGTGTTGCGTCAGTGCTGCAGTTATTGCTGTTGTGTATCGTCCATCCGCAAAAATTTACCGAAAATTCCAATCGATACACTCCCGTTGGATTATCAAGGGGAACATGGGGATAAAGCGTCGAGAATGGCATGCGTACGTTGGTGTATCTCGGCGGATCCGAAATTTGGCATCCGCATTTCGGGACGTCGACGCTGCCGGCGTCTGTTTTGGAATTGCCGATGAGTTCTGAGACGGGCCTGCGGTGGCAAGGCATCATAGTCCAGTTGTGCGGTATTGCTATTTTGTTGTTGCAAAACCTCAGGTCTTTTTCAGTGGGTTGAGGCAACACGTACTCTATCGGGATGGAACACGGATTGCACAAGAGACGAAATCGCCATCCCGTGGAACTCGTTATATCATTATCATGGGATTCAAGGAACGAAGAATCGAGACAGAAGCAAGGAGGAATCGGCATGCCTTCCTGACGTTGCTGTCTAAACCTACGGTAATCTTCCGCCATAGAAGCCACGTTGCGCGAATGGGGAGGAAGGCGATGAATTCCCGTGACTGCGGGGTTCTCCCAGACATTGGGAGTGTTCGAACGGCCATGGTTGAATTTGTTGTTGTCGTCGGGTAGTAGCAGCGTGGCATGGGAGCCATAGCATGCATTGAGATCCAGTACATTCATCGCAGCGTTTCCGAGTGTGGAACTGCGTTTGGCTTCGTTCGGTCGCGGCGAAATCAGGTAAAATCTTTTCTTGACACCTTGGATGCTGTTTGCCGGAGGATTGCAGGATATTTCAAGCCTGATTGCGCGGGAATTCCCTAGGGCCATCCGCAATGGTCCACACCCATTGTTTTACCCTTTTTGGCCACGGGTGCCCGGAGCTGTCTTTAATACCGAAAAATCCCATAACTCACGTGGATCGCTCAACCTAGAATCATTCCCAACGCTCATCGTACGAGTTGGTTGCTTACTCATTACTATTTAACAAAAATCCAGCCTCGCCTGCCGCCATGAACTTCTTCCGACGATCTTCCCCCACCGTCACCAACAAAGATGACGACGCAAGCAGCCACGAAGATAGCCACGACGAAAGCAGCCATGGAAGCGAAGAAACGGACGACGAAGTCGACGATGAAGAAGAAGACGACAATGAACGAGAGGAAGAAGCACACGAGAACGACGCGGCGATGGCGGAACCAGCCCCCGATGACGATTTGCAGCGGACCGAAGAAGTCGTTCGCCGAAACTCGTTGGAAGTCGCCGTCCGCGCCGAAGAAGACGCGATCGCCTCTGTATCGGATGAAAAGGTCGATTTCACTTGTTCCGAATCGGCCGTCGCCTTAGAATCGAAGAATGCAACTCACGCTACGAACGAAACCGAGGAACAATCGCAGCACGACGATCGCCACGATGACGAAGACAGCAGTGGATTAGAGACAGACGATGAGTCGTCCCTAGAAAGCGAGAAGAAGGGCTGGTTTAGTTTTCTGCGAAGGAACAAACATCGTGAATTTACCGACGAAGACAGCGACACGACTGATGACGAACACGAACGAGATGAGGACGTTCATCAGCAGGCACTGGAGACACAACCTGAAACAAATCAGCAGCAGCAGCAGCAGCAGCAGAAGTCATTGCTGGAGGAAACAGCAGGAGAAGATGAAATCGCCCAGGCAATACAAAGAGTGCAGCAACGCATCACCGACTATCGGAGGAAGCAAGAGGCAAACTCTTCAGGTGCTGTCACGAATGATTTCCGAGAGGCATATTTTGACGAGCCAGTCGAACAGAAGACAGTGGAAGGAACTGATGAGACTGAGGCACAAAATGGTAACGACTTGATCATTTTACAAGATGTGTCCTCGGAAGCAATCGTATCGACACAATCTGGACATGAAGAAGGGATATCAACTGAATCCTCTGCTGAGACACCCACGACGAGAGACTCTGCTGTTGATAATGAAATTCACAGCACCGAAATCACGAATGGTGAAGGAACAAAGAATCAAATCGAAGGCGAACGGGTTAAAGAAGAACAACTCGACCACGATGCTCAAGAACAACATCACGACGACGGTGACGACGATGCTCCAACTCTTCAAGAACGACGTTCCCTCCTCTCCCTCGCAGCAGAGCACAATCGCGTTGATGTCATCAAAGAACTCGTTTCCATGACAACGTCAGATTCGGATAGGACGAGTCTTTTACGGGGCTTGGGGGGACACACCCAGCGAGATGACAACGATCCGAAAGATGATGGGTTTGTCCCGCCCCCATTGCATGCAGCGGTGGCCCACGGATCCATCGATGCAGCATCATGCTTGTTGCGAATGGGTGCCGATCCAAGTTTACGACCTTTGCTACCAGCTCTGGATGGGACCAACGCAAAATTGCATCGAGCCAACAGTAATACGGAGCAGGATAGGAATTATAAAAAATATCATGGAAAGACCGCTTGGGAGTTGGCGTTTGGGGCTTTGATCAAAGTGGAGGATGAATATGACGTAGAGAAAGACGAGAGTGAACGGACTACCAACAGGGGATGGTTCGGGTTCGGAGCCAAGGAAGAAGGTATCAAACCAGAAGCGTGCACTAAACAGGATGGCTCGAGGTACAAGAAAATCTCTGGACTCAACATACCAGCTAACAAGCTAGACGGAATTCGCCATGCCTTTACTGCCGAGGCGTTGCGCGCCATTGGATCTGATGAAGTCCATCGTTTATCTCAGTTATTGGAGGCGGGTATGTCGCCTGAGATTGAAGTGGCGGGCAAGACTTTGAAGAAATGGGCGGGTGAGATGGATGCTGTTGGGTGTTTGGCTTTGATGATGCGTGGGGGCTCAGAGGATGTTAAGGATGGTGAAGAAGAAGTGGGCGATGGTGGCGAGGAAGACCGTATAGTAGAACAAGAAGACATGGAACCATTGGTTGAGTTTGCCCTCGATGAATGCCTCGCCGGGCTGTCTCATTCTGATATCGCAACATTGATTCAAGAGAGCGAAAGTCTCATCCCTGCCTTAACATCATGTCGAGATGATCTCGCCGAAGAAATGGACATGTGTCAAAACATGCTTCGGGATATTAATGCTACTGGTGGAAGAGGAGGACTGTCCTCGCATTCGTTATTGGATCTGGTACGTTCATTGAAAGATGAACGACAGGAGTTAGAAGAAACATTCAAGCAATGGCAAGAAGCTTGGGAAGAGAGAGAAGACGAATTAGATTTTTTCTGGGAAGAGGCCATTGAAGAAGATATGCGAGAGGAGTTTTTGCGGAGTGGTGTGTTGGATCGAGTGACAGAACCCACTCCAGTGGGAGTAAAACCCATCTCCCCGGATTTAACTTTGCAAGAGTTGGCGCATCGTTATTATGAGGCGGACAATAGAGTCTCTACTCTCAGATCCTCGATAGCCTCTCTTGCAGAGGAGAGCGGGCGCTATCGAGATGAAATCGAAAAAAGTGGAATGTCTGGAGCGTTGTCGTTGGTGAAGTCTTTACGAAGTGAAGTTAAAGAGCTCAAAGAGAAGATATCTCAGGCTCAGGCCGGAGAGTTAACTTGTCGTGGAAAGATTGAATTGATACAGAGGAGGATCGGTCATCCCGTGAATGAGAATGTAGAAGAGGTGGAGGATGTTCAATTGAAGGCGATAGTCGAGGAGCAAAATGACGGTGATAGAGGTCAATCTCCACGTCTTCAACAACCAACGTTAGAGTCCAGTTTGTGTAGAGTTCCGACTTCTGAGGTATTTTCTAGTCAACCAAATATTTTCCAACGAGGAGGTATTGGCCAAGGCGCGGAGGAAGATGAAGGTCAGGGAGAGACGGATGGTGGTGCTGATCATATTCTTAGCTGTGAAAGTGATGAAGAGATCGAGAATGATAAGGAGCAGATAGATGCTGCTGATGTGGCAGGCAAGTTCAGCTGCAACGGCGTGAGCCGGGGCGACGACAATCCAACTTTTGAAGCGAAGGCAAGTAAGACACCGATCCATGTCGACCGTGCAGATACTGTGGGTGATAAGCCTGTGCCCCAGCATGCCGCAATTGCAACAAAATGTGAGCCCGAGTTTATGCAAGCGTCGAAACCTGGTCGTGAAAGTGATGACACCACGAGGAAACCATCTCTCATGTCAGAGTCAGGAATGTCGACGGCTATCGTCGTAAGGTACGTCACAAAGAATAGTCCATCCTGCGTTTTAGCTGTGTTGTCGAGAAGCTAATTGTTCACTCTTTAATTCTTCGTGCATTAATCATACCCAGGCAACCAAACGGAAAAGCAAATTCCCTTTCTTTGCAGATCTGGGACTTACTTCGAAGAATTGTTGGGCTGAGTAGATCATCGTCGTCCTTTAGCTATGGCTATCACGAATATGATGTTACCAGTTCGAGCCACATTATGATTGTTTAGTTTTGTTTGGGTTAACTTTATAGCAATTGTCATAGATCGAGCCGAGCATACAAGTTAAGAGTACTATAGATGATTATATGGCCGCAAAGCAATTCCATTTCAAACTTGTATCCGTTGTCTTTCTTTTCCACGATTGTTAAGTTTCAAGATCAAATACGAGCAGTGGCAATGGAGAAGATATTGTAGCGCAATGAACACAAGTTTCAAGTCTCATAGCAACCAGTTGCTTTATCTTGTTGCTAAAATATAACGAGCCAGCACATGCTTTATCCTATCTCCTCTTCAACAAACCCACTGGACGGCAAAGCATGAGAGTAGAATAAAACCCACTAGACAGCAAAGCATGACAGCAGATGAAACCTCCCTTCCCTGAGCCCGAGAATTAGCCAGCGAGCACTATGTGAAGCAAATCAACTTCGACCTCTTCCTGTTCTCCCCTTTCTTCTTCAGAGACATGAAGTTTGTTCTAAGCTTTTATAGTATCCTCATCTACTTCTTTGTCAGCGCTCACACTATCCTGGTATTCTCTGACGTCAGCGTCGTTGACTGGTTTCTCGCCATCGAATCCCGACCCTCGAGCGACTATTACAACCTGTCTTTCAGGATCAGGAGCGCCAAATGGAACTACCTCCATTGTCCTTGACGAGTTATTTGCAAGAAACGAATTAGCAGGAGCAGGAATACTGGGTCCACCAGTCTGACTCTGACTTGCGTCAGTAGCTCGTCTCGATTGAACAGAACTTTTTTCAGTCCATCGTATCGACCTTCTTACATGCTTGAACCCCGACAAGATACTAGACGAAACTGAGAAAGTCGTGCTCTGTTTGAAGTACCGAGGTCTACAGTAGACTAAACAATTCCAAAAGCCTTGAAGGGGGACCAAAGTGGCAGCTGCAAGAGTGAGCCCATAAATGTCGTAACCGGTGCCTGAGGACAACATATACTGTGATGGACACGACGCGAAATTTCTGATAAGGAATTTGGAGGAACACGAAGTTTCGCAGTGATGTTGCACTTACCTGCAACGCCAAATACGGAATCCACGTGACGTAGAACGCTGCAACAAACCATATTGACTGATTCAACACCATTTTCGAAAGCCTATTGCCTCGTTGACTGTAACGAGACGAGGATCTCTCATTCTTATATACGCTGAACACAACATCCCCCATGATGACTGTAGTGCAGAAAATCGCGAGAATAACAGGAACTTCCGGCCACCACCTGATGAAGATTTCAATGTGGTCATAAGTGAATATTTTATCTTTCATTTGAGAGTGGAACAATTCTAGACTTGCCTTGCGGAGTTATTGCACCATACCAAAACATTGTCGTAGTATGGAATGGCAGCCCCCGCGAATGCGAACCCAGTAATGATAGGAGGAATCAAAAGAAAATAAACTATTTTCTTTCTTTTCAACTTGGATTCATTCCATCCTTGCTTGATGGTCAGGTTGTAGTAACAAGCGAGTGATGAACCAAGCAGGCACGCGATGGTTCCGATTTGAATGAAGAATCCTTGTGCGGAACAGGTTGCTTCATTACCTTTGCTTCCAAAGATATAGTCCGTTTCGGGAGTTGGCAGGGTAGTACATGCCATCGCAAGAGAACCAATGACATCAAAGACACTTATCGTGAAAAGGATCTGCAGAGAAAATATGCGTGGGATAAGCATAATTGGACAGAAAGCAGGCGCACAATAAACACGGAGATAAAAAACAGCAGCTTACTTTGTTGAGGACTTTGGTTCTCTTGAGGCGAGTTCGTTGGGTGTCATAAATGACGAACGAAGAACCCTGCATATAAGACGGACGCTATACATCAACCACGCAACAGAAGAAGCTAGAATGACGATGTAGACAAATGAGCAAGATTCACTCACCATTATTGAAGCAAACGCAGCAACTCGAGGAAGCCAAGCAAGAACAGCTTGTTTCGGTTGAGTTTTCGCCCCAGCATACCCCGTCCCATCGCAGCCGCATATGAAGTTCATCGCCTGCGAAAGTTGACAGTTTCTGCTGTCTTTGGGCACGGGCAGCCTCTTAAAAAAGGATTCTAACTGCCAACAGGTGACATTATCACCAAAAAGAGGAACGATTCTGTCGGGATACTGCATGTCATATTGAGGACAGAAAATGCATTGATCTTCTTCGTTCTCCACGCCGAATTCAAATCCAGTGACTTGAGAAGTGCAAAATTTGCACCCTTTGCTGGTGAGTTTGGCACCGCAGGATGTTGCGCATGTCTGCACCTTTTGAATAGTCTTGGTCGAAATGGTCTTGACATCGCTAAGTCCGTCTTGACGGTCATCGAAATAACACATTACAGGACTCTCGGGGCATGACCTACAGTAGCCTTCGGAGTAAAGATCATTCAGACCACTCTCATTCTCGACGGGAACACTGTTGAATTCGCAAAAGTACCCGTCGTCGCACGGCCATGATGCACTGCACATATTAGATTGCCGGGCGGGATAACAGCCAGCCCCGAAAATGTCGACTTGAATTTTTGCAATCTCTCCTATCTTGTTCTTGAGAAGTTTTCTTCCCTCCTCAATGGGAATGTAAATGAAAGGAATCATAAGTTCACTGTTGGAGTTAGACATCGGACCATCGTAAATGTCAATGAAGGCGATCACACCCGCACAGCCACTCTTTTCTGCCTGATTGGATACCTGCCATGGGATTGCAAATTGTTCTATGAACTCAATCAAGCAGATTTTTCCTTCGGCTCCACTGCAGATAGTTTCTTGATCCAAAATCAAATATGAACAATCATGCAATGGCCCAGATGCAGATCTATGCGAGGTTTGAATCGCCGAATCGATCGGTTGGGACAATATGGGTTCTCCGTCTACCCATACCTTGGAAACGCCAGCTCCATAGCAAAAGAGCCTACAATCACGACAGTTGTGCTGACCTTGTATCGATGTCGCAAACCCTTCTTCAAAACACTCATCTGTGTTCGTGGGGCAACGCTTGCACGTTCCATCTTTGTATTCCGTATCATCGGCGACATAGTCACAAAAAAGAGAACCCGGCGTGCAATGACTGTCCTGGCTACAAGCTCCACCGTTCTTGTTCGACTCACACAACTCCTCGCAATAGTGCATGGTCTCGTTAATAATGTTCAATTTTGCCAAGGTAGAATGCTGATCCTGCGTAATATTATGGGCAGCGAGCAACTCGGTTACGACGACAGAGCAGTTGGAATCCGCGCCGGGACATGTGAAACAGGGCGTTAATGGTGTAGGTTCACCAAAGGGACCCCATTCGACCTCTTGCAGCTGCGTCTCGTTGTACTGCGAATAGGCAGGACAGTAAAACATGGATCCCCAACCGTCGGGCTGGGTGCAGACGCGCCATTCTTTGCCGTGGTGGGAACATTCAAAAGACGCGGTTAGAAAGTTTACGTCGAGATCCGTGGTGGCGGCCGTGTTTTCCGCTCGAGCATGAGCAGTGTTGCTCGCTCGACAGGATAGGAGGTGGGCTAGGACAGTTGCAGGACGCATTGGTTTCGTTGTTAGCTGTTTGATTGCTGTGTTGTGTTGTTTTGTTGTGGGGGTTTTCTTGCTTGTTTACTAGGCGTCCCCCCATCGGTATCGTCCGGTATCCTGTATCGTGCTGTATCGTTCAAGAAACGTCATCATTCCATCAATCCCCACCTACCCCTACATCAACCTCCACGTCCCAACTTTGAGCATACAACCTCTTTTTCTATCATGACCAATATGAGCCCTGATGAGACATAACATTAAATTTCAACAAAGCTCTAACCTGGTGATAACATAAAAGGTCAATACAGTAAGTAACACTCGAGGAGCAAGATAAAATATATTCCATGATAAAGTGATGTTATCAGGTAACAGCATACAGCAGGGTGAAAGAACAGCATACAGCTGGGTGAAAGAAAACAAACTTAATGTAGACAATGGTACTAATTCTACTCAACTACCCCATTATTTGATTCACTTTATATATGATTGTCAAAAATTAAAAAAATTGGAGGTATCAGCTATTGAGATTTCAGATTGTAATCATCAGCTGCAGTGACATTCAGAGTTGGATTGGACTCAATCTAGAATCCATCGTGAGATAATTTGGCCTTCTGGACAACAATATTGACAACAATTCAAGTAATTGCATTGGTGGATATGAGATTCGTGCCCATCCCAACTTGCTGTAGCATTCCTCTCTAGCAAAGACAGGCCCCATCTGCTTGATTATGATCCATCTAGCACCTAGCACTGCCCAATTCATGTAGGCAGCTGAACAACACCAGATTCTCAGATTTGGGTTGATGTTATACATTCTATGTATCACCCTTGAACTTGCAACAATAGAGACTAGGTTGCCACATCTGTTTCAAGTAATGCACCATGACTCAATAACAACAGAACAGAGGGCCATAAAATTATCAGGGTCGAGGGAGCATCAGAAGGACAACATGAGCTGTGCAAGATCACAGCTATAGCAGATCAGGAGAAACTTTTTTGTAAATAGAGTAAGTTTAATAATGACAAAAAAGAAGAGGTATCTCTTCTCCATATCATTTGCATGGACATTCATCAAAATTATGTTGTAACTATGTAAAAGCTTCCAACTGTCCTGCCCACGCATACAGCCATTTTAGCACTTAAAAGGAGTCCTTACAAGGTGGTGAGTAAATCTAACTGTCATCTTGAGAACTCTCTCAGATCGGAA
>JALLPD010000613.1:0-15105 GCA_036940065.1 Cyclotella cf. meneghiniana
TTTTTTGTGTCAAAACTTAGCGTGATAAACAAAACTGCAGCTTAAGTAATGTAAAAAAATCCGGTAACCCACCCGTACACTCTTGAAATTCCGGTAACCTCCCTGTACACTCTGACATTTTGCAAGTGTACCGGGAGGTTACCAGTGTTTTTCGTTTGCAGTGTCAGAACACTTTTCCTTGATAGACTAGGGCCAGCTGCTAAGGCAGCTGTCTAGTTGCATCCGCGTCGTATCACCCTATCTGTAGCCAGCAAAGGACATCACTAGACCGTAAGGGTACCCCTATGATATCCCTTGTAGACATACCCCTACTCAGCACAGACAATCTCTCTACACTTGCCTGTAAGACAAGATATCACGGAAGCACCACACAACCCGCCATCTCTCCACTCGTATCCCAAGGCTTGCCACCTTGCATTCCTTTTCCTTCAATAAACACATGTGGTTCACAATCTTTCTCATTCGATTGATTGACCAACACATCCAATCAAAAGGCTAGCTTCCTCCAGGCTAACACCCTCGAAAAAGTTTTAAGCTTGTGTGACTATCGTCAACTCTTCCACCATGTCCTCTGTCATTTCTTGCACTCAAGGTATGTAAAAGGTCACTCAGGTCCGATCCATCAATGCAGTGGTTCTGACCGCTGGATGGCTCTCATTCCTCCTGCATGGAAGTGGAACCTACCACGTCCTGGGATATGCCCAAACTCACCCCGGCAGTTCATCCTCTCCTGCTCTGGCAGACCTCTCTTGCACACTCAACTACTCACAAACAGACTTTCCCTGTTTCTCACTCGCAGCCTCAACCACCTCCGGCCCCACCCCACATGCTCATCATGCACTACAAACAAGTAAGTGCAGACGCATTGTCACTTGATGCCAGCTTTAGGAAGTCCCTCTCCAGCACGAAGCCTGGCATTGCTCTTACAAACAACAACCTGTTTGCAGGGTTTTATGGTGTCACCCCACACAAACGCATTCGACCAATCTTCCAGCCACAGCACTGCACCCTCATTGACCCTGACACAGGAATCGAGCACGAGTTCCTTGTCGGGCATGACAGCAATGACCCCAGGTTCCTCCACATGGAATATGTTCCTGTCAACGTTGCCAGCATATTTGTCTGCCTTGTTGATAATTCCTCTAACAAGATCCCGTCCTGCTACTGTGTGGGCCCAGCCTCACGGAGGCAGACATCACGGGGACAACCACCCTTGATCTTCAAGATGGTGCCACCTACCGGGCAGTCCACCTCCCGCTCGCTCTACCAATCCCCTTTGGCATTGACGACACCACAAAAGGGACTATCTCCGAGTCCAGCCTGGACATCCTTGACACCACGATCAATAACGGCGCATTTTGCGCCTGTTGCATCCTCTCCTATGACAGTGCCTGCTCTGACAACCTCGTCCGCTGCACTGCTGAGGGTATTGGCAAGCTTGGCCATCGCCTCATACTACCGCACCTCCTCCCTGGCCAGTCTTGGGGATCACCCACAAGCTGCAGGGTCTCCCCAGTAGGCGATGGTAAAGAAGATGAGGCAAAACCAGCCACCAATGCACTTGCCTTGTGCCTCACAGAGATCAGAGACCTCGCTGCCCGCAGCATTGTCGCACCAGCCTCCGTAACAGCCTCACCTGGTGAGCTAGAAGGCATCAAAATTGACGACATCGCCACTACAGCACCATTTATCCCGTGCAAGGCAAATACCATGGGAGGTGATCTCCCAACCAAGGATATTCCCCTGAATGAACGACTTCAAGACTGCGCCAGACTGGCCAACCTTGGCTGGGTCCGGAACAGAAGAATCCCTCCACATCCCCACTCTGACGGAGAATGATGACTGGATCTACTACAATGCAAACCGGTCTACCATCAATGAAGCCATGTCAAACATGTTTGCCAACATCCCCGAGGCCATCTCCTCCTCCACCGATTTCTTCCACCGTGAGGTTGATTTGCCTCACCACAACCCCCTCGTGTACATCCAGTATGCCACAAGCTACTACGAGGTATTGTCTATGCAATCCATTGACCTCACCGGCGAAAGCAAGAAGCGCTTCCGCTCCTTCTACCTTGTCCCTGACTCCAAGTCCCTCGCGGAGGAGCACAAATCCTCTTCCTACGATTGCGAAGCAGAAGAGCTCCTCGGCAAAGCCAAAGAAAACCTCAGCAAGGCCAAGACAACCATCACAACCAGCATGTCCATCAGCAATGTGCATCACCTCTGTGCATACATTGCAAACGTCTGCGCCGTCATCGAGGCGTAGTTCATCTGCGACCTGCTCAAGGACATTTACACTCCCATGTTCGTTGTGGCCTGCTCGCACCGCATCTATCCTCACCATCAATGAGGGCGTACCTCAAAAAGAGCAACTGACCTCACAAGCCTCTAGTCCTCTGGACCGTCCAGATGCTCGACCAAATGAGCATCCTCCTTACCCATCCGCTCCACCACACCAAGAATACCTTCCTCCTTGACAATTACAGGCTCTGCAAAGTGGCCACCGACAAGTTCCTCGAAACCTTCGAGCTCCTCAACGATTGTGTCAGCACCCTCTGGAAATTTGAATGTGGCACTGGTACAATCCCCTCCTGCCTGCTCTTCCAGGCTGATGAAGCCAAGTCCGCTAAGACCAAGTTCGAAAAGGCGTCTAAACGGCCTGTGGTTGCCGACACCTACGGGACAGGCCTTGTCACCCCGTACACCAAACGTCAACGCACCAGGAAGCCAGGCGACTCGACCCCATCCAGCAACAACCTCTCCGGTACGCTCCTCTAAACGGTAAATGACATGATGCCCTCGGTACATGAGGCCAACCCAGCCATGAGACTGTGTGCTGCCCGTCACCGCGTGGGATGCATCTGCCCCTGCGGCGCCTTTTGCAAGATGATCCATGACTTGGACATTGACAAGTGGCCAGATGCCACATTTGTAAAGTCGTCGGCCCTAGTCGACAAA
Organism: Cyclotella cf. meneghiniana; assembly: GCA_036940065.1. NCBI lineage: Eukaryota > Bacillariophyta > Thalassiosirophyceae > Thalassiosirales > Thalassiosiraceae > Cyclotella > Cyclotella cf. meneghiniana. Next base: position 2,962 of record JALLPD010000613.1, read on the forward strand.
ACGCCCGGTCTCGAGTGGAACAAGAAGGTGGTTGATCCATCTAAGATTTCTGCTCGCACCGTGAAAGTAACAGCAACCTCTTTGGCAGCTGTGACAGGCACCAAGGCCAAATCGCAAGACTAAACTTTAACACTTAGTTACAACCCCCCCCCTCTATCTCCTTATAATTAAACATTGTGTCTATGGCTCCTGCCAGATATCCATGCACTAGACTGGCACCAATGCCTACACCTGCCCTCACCACCTTGGCAATCCGAGCCTACACACCACCACCTAAGCCACCCCTCATGGTCCAGGAACGCGTCTCCGGCAGAAAACCACTGCGTACATTCAGCACACTGACCCCGCGGCCACGCATCCCCTCAACAAATGACATGCACCTCCTCCGAGAGTACAACAAGAAGTACCTTGGTTATGCAGATTATGATCCCACCGCTGCCTCACTCGGTAAGTCCTTTTACAACAACTACCTCCTACTCACTGCCGTTGGCAATGACATATGCACCAATGACAGCACCAAAACATTGCAGGGCGTGCCACCCTCTGCCAATGCACTGCTACAAGGCACCTTTGGATGACACCAGCAAAAACCATGCATTCCACCAACAAGCGTGCTTCGAAACTGCATACATCATGATATTGACTCCTCTCTCACCTACTAAGTGCATGCATACACTTGCGCCAACAAAAATTCCTATGGCTTGCAAAGTACAACAGAAACTGGGCCTCCCGGGTCACCCTCTACAACAACAAGGCATACGCCTTCCTTGCATGCCTTCTCCACTACAATCTTAGTGTAGCTAACACTATCAGGTTCCTGGGGAACAACTACACCGATGCGTACCGCGACATCAAGTCAATAGTTGCCTCTCTCCACACACATGGAATTGCCGAGACACTCATCAAGCACTACTCCCGTGTCATGACAGTCGGGTGCCCTAACCACTTCAATGCCACGACTACACGCAATAATGCACTCCTGTATTGGAGGAAGGGCAACCACCCCTTGATAACGCAAAAATAGGCCAAGTCATGGCCACAATGAACAAAGAGGAACTCAACAACTATGTGGTTCATGTGCCGCACTGGCTCTGGCAGTTCGTACCCCATTGCTTCATCACGCCACAGCATATCCTCAAAAAGCCCGGCAAGAAGGACCGCCAAATCTTCAACGCCTCCCGCAAGTACGAATGGGACTCCATGCCCATCAACTCAATGACCTCCACATCCAACGGATCAGAGCTCACCTGCGACTTTGGAAACGTCCGCAAGGAAGTACAAGCCAGGGCATACATTCTCCGGATTTTGTACCCCAATGACGACATTGTCGTCCATGTCAATGAAGTCAAGTCATGTTTTTGCCAGATAAAGAATCATCCAGACGTGACGGGTGCCTTCTCCTACATCCTCGCCGAGTACCTATTCTTCCAGATAGGCCTAGCATTTGGTGCCGACTTCAGCCCCGTCAACTGGGAGGCCATGCGGCGAGTACAATCCGCCCTCACCGAGTGCCTTTTCTACGACACATCCCTAGTGTGCAAACACAGAGATGTCCTCGACAAAATACAGTGGTGCCGCTCGTTACAAAGACAGAAAAAGCCACACTTCACCCACGCCCACCGCGACGCCCTCAACCAAGGTGTCATAGACACTTCAGGGAACCCTGCACCCACACCACACGGAGTCTATGTAGACGACGACATCTACCTTGATGTCGCCGACACCCACTGCTTCGAACAAGCAATAGCTTCCAGCATTGAAGCCGTCTTCATATTGCTTGGCGAGCCCAACACCATGCTATGACAAGACCCCATCTCGTGGGACAAGCTCCACGGACTATTCGTTGCCCCAATCAATGTGATCCTAGGCCTCACCCTCAACCTGCGGCGTTTAACAGTCAGCATACCAACGGAGTTCATCAGCGTGACCATCAACCTCCTCCAGACAACCTGGGGGCCCCACCGCCATACCTTCAAAGTCAAGGAAGCCGAGACGATCACGGGGAAGCTCAACCACATAGCCTTTGGGGCGCCGTGGCTCAGGCACCTCCTTGGGAACATCTATTCCTCCCTAGCCAGGTCCCTACGCATCAACAAATCACACCTCATCTGCACCAGCAAGCACTTCCGTGACGCGTTGCGAGTGATTCGCCATGCGTCGCCGTCACCCAAAGGAGACGCACAACGATCCTTTCACACCGGAGAAGTGGCGCGCTCAACCCATGGGTGCAACCTCGACCATCACATAGGATGCGACTTGCGTCGTGACCTCCGCCTAATTGAGCGGGCCCTGTCCTCCAAAGATGCACCAAAATCCTGTCCAATAGCTTACCTCATCCCACGCGTCCCCCTTGGTATAGTGCGCAGCGACTCAAGCCTCGATGCTGCAGGTGGATACTGCCCCGCCGCCAAGCTCTGGTGGTGCTTCGAATGGCCCACTGCAGTCCGAGCCCAAACCATCCGAAACTCTCAAACAAATCAAGACACACACCTTATCAGCATCAACTCACTCGAGTACGTGGTACAACTAATAACAATGTTGGGTTGCCAATTTCACTGCACAGAGTCACAGGCAACACGCCTCAATCCACATCCCATCTACCTACTCGAGTGCGACAACACTGCTGGTGAAGCATGGCTAATTAAAGGGTGCACCTCCAGTGCCACGGGCCGCGAGCTTACCCAATTCCAAGCCGCCATCCTCATGCACCAAGGCGCAGGCTACCGCTTCGGCCGCGTCGACACTAAAACGAATGTCATTGCCGACGGCATTTCGCGAATCCCGTCAGAACACGCTCTTGCTCACGATTTCCCTCTTCTCCTCGCGAAGGCCCCCAGCTTGGATGGCTGTCGGCGCTTCCTCCCAAATGCCGCGATCACCTCACTGATTGTGGATATCCTATTGCAGAACGCCTGCACGGATCCTCTCACAGCAAGCAGGCGATTACTCACCGCACCCGGAAGGTTCACTTTCTGTCTTGGTGTCATGAAATAGGCCTCCTGGACCCCTGCACCCCCAAGCTATCCCTTCAGGGCCGCAACTGGACCATCGCGTGCTACGCAGTCTCTCTCATTCACGGATGCACGATCGCTAGCACACGGATCCGTCACGCGACACTCCAGGCCTACGTCATGCAAGCCCTATCCCTCACCTTGACCGTGGTATGCCTGACCCATGCCTAGCTGATAAACTACATTAAAATAATGACGGATGCAGTCAAAAAATAAGAAACAGTACCTAACCGCAAGGAGATGATCTCCGACAGCATGTTCCATTACATTGCCAAGCTAGCAATCCGCGCCTCCGAGGACTCACTCGTCCACGCCACAGTTGACTGGATCGTACGTGGGTGTTTCACCGGATTCCAGAAATCGGAATGGTGTTTGGACCGTCACGACTTCTTAGACACAGTCGGTGATCCCAACTGGGGCGATCACCCTACAGTGCTGTCCGTCATTGTCTGCAACTTCAGCTTTGCCACCAAATCCAGCCAGCGGATACACAACCTGACGACTTTGCCAGACGAATGCATAGCATTCACCACCCTCCACTTCCGCAAGCAGAAAAACAATGACAACGGCCAAACTCTCACGTACCATCATCAATCAGGCTCAGGCTAGATGTGCCCCACCCAGGCGAGCCTCAATATAGTCAGGTGAGCACATCGCCTCGGCATGCCGACGGACCACCCTGCCGCAGTCTACCTCGATCCCATCGAGGGAAAATGCCTCTTGATTACCGCCTCCCAAGCGGCCTCATTTCTCTGGCGCGTTGCCCACAGGGTCTTCAACATACCGGTTGGTCACAAGGACCTTCTTGCATGGTCCTGCCATTCCATCCGTGTCACTGCCACTAACCTATTACACCGTGCCCGGGTCTCTGATTCCTACATCAAGAATCACAGGTGCTGTCGCAGCAACACCTTCCTCATGTACCTGCGCAATTCATTCTACACAGCAGAACAACACACAAATACGGTAACTCTCAGGCTCGACCCTCCCACACTGGATGACACACAACCGCTTGAACAACACGAATCCCCTTACCGAGCTGGCTTTGCCCAACCCCCTCGAGAACACATACCCTAAAATGTCATGTCATGCCATATACCAACACACGGTAGCCCGCGCTACCGTCTAACTGCATCCAGTAATATTCATAACTTAACATCATTAACACACACAGTGTGGAGAAACAGACACACAACTAACTCATTACATCACTGTCTATCCCATCAACCAAACACGCAGTCCATAGCAACCATGCTCCTACCCCGAGAGCGCGCAATTGTACCCAGTCCCTTCACACCTTGGCTCAAACACCCGGCCACCCTGAGCCGGCCTCAACTCATCTCAACAATACAGACTCCATTCATACTCCTCCTCTCCCAGCTCGCCCGCACACCATTCCACCTCCCCCATCTCGTTTCTGCTGGTTGACAAAATCGATCCCTATGCAAGCGTGAATGCATTAGTCCGACCCAACGGCCAGCAGTCAATATTACCTCACACTCACCAGAATTCACGACAACAGTGTATTGCCCACTGTACAACCCGATTGTCCTCGGCATCTCATCAGGGCCATACTCAGAACCACCCACCACGGCACTGAAGGAAAATTCCTCGCCTGTGGGTGGTGAGCAAACATCTCTGCAAACGTCTCGTCCATTCCCCACCAGAGCATCTGGAACACGGCGACAAACAAGGATATAGGTCAGACACTGCCCCCAATACTCGCTGCCTCTTCCACCACTCACCTCCATGTCGTAATCCGCTCCAACCTCAAAAATCATGCACTTCACCCTCATGTGCAGCAGCCCCAACGCAGCGAGTATGCGATCAGCATGGCCCGGCGTGATGTGGCGATTGGCCCAATCAACCTTGCGCCCCTCCCCCACATCCTCAAGGAACCACGCCCCCACCAACGGGGCTCCAGCGGCTTTGCAATGAAATCCACCTGTGCCAGATGATGCTCCAAATATGCACGGCAATCCCTCACCGTCACCAGCTGGTGAAACGCCAACGGCCATACCGGCCGGCCACCGAGCACCGTCGTGTGCAAGCCCTCGACACCCACCACAGGGTCTCCTACCCCCCAATCCTCCGCCGACGAACTCGTGCAAACAGAGGCACCCGACATCTTAGCAGCACATTATCGATGGATTGCATTGACGAGACCTTGTAGTAGCTGGTGGCGTACTGGGAGTATACGAGGGGGTCATGATGGGGCAGTTCAACCTCGCGATGGAGGAAGTCAGTGGAGGAGGCGAGGGCCTCAGGGATGTTGGCAAACATGTTCGCCATGGCTTCGTTGATGGTTGACCAGTCCACGCTGCAGTAGATCCACTTGCCGTTCTCCATGAGGGTGGGTAGATGGAGGGTCTCGGCGGTCTTGTCCCAGCCGAGGTTGGCCAGTCTTGCTTGATTGCGGAGGCGATCATTCAGGGGGGCATCCTTGGGAGGTAGGTCGCCTCCTGTAGGAGAAGACTTGCGCGGGATAGGTGCCGCCGGTGTGGCAATATCGTCGAGTTCAAGGCCATCGGGGTCACTGGATGAGGCTGCCATGGAGGCTGGCATGGTAGATGTGCGGGTCGAGAGGTCAGTGATCTCGGCGAGGTGTGAGGCAAGTGCATTGATGGCCAGTTTTGCCTCGTCTTCATTGCCATCGCTCACGGCAGAAACCTTGCAGCTCATGGGAGATCCCCAAGTTTGGCCTGTGAGGAGGCGGGGTAGGATGAGGTGGTTGCCGAGTTTCCCAATCCCTTTGGCGGTGCAACAAACGAGGTCGTTGGAGCGGGCCTTGTTGTAGGCAAGGATGCAATGGGCCCAGAACACACCGTTCTTGATCGTTGTGTCTAGTATGTCCAAGCTGGACTCAGAGATTGTCCCGTTGGTGGTGTTGTCGATGCCAAACGGGATCAGTAGGGCAAGAGGGAGGTGGACTGCCCTGTAGGTAGCACCATCCTGGAGGTCAAAGATTGTCGTGCCCGGGATGTCAGCCGCACTGAAGGCGGGGCCCATGCGGTAGCAGGCGGGAACCTCACAAGAGGTGACGTCGACGAGGCAGACAAACGTGCTGGCGACGTCAACGGAGACATATTCCGCATGGAGGAACCTGGGGTCATTGCTACCATGCCCGGCGAGGAACTCGTGCTCGACACCCATGTCTGGGTCGGTGAGGGTACAGCGCTGCGGCTGGAAGATAGGGCGAATGTGCTTGTGTGGGGTGACGACGTAGAAACCTGCGAAGAGGTTGTTGTTCGCCAACACAATGATGCACTTTGTTGTGGAAAGGGACTTCCAAAAGCTGGCATCGAGTGACAAGGCATCTGCGCTGCCTGGTTTGTGTTGTGTGATGAGCGTGTGAGGCAAGGTAACCCGACTGGGTGCTGAGGTGAGACCAGTGGCGGTTGAGGCTGTGAATAGGAACAGGAGGCCTGTTGTGAGAAGTTGCATCTGCGAGAGAGTATTTCCGGAACAAGAGAGGATGAACTGACGTGGAGAGTTTGAGCATTTCCCAGGACATGGTGGGTTCCACGTCCATGCAGGAGGAGCGAGAGCCATCCTGTGGTTGGAACCACTGCGTAGATGGATCGATCCGTGGTGACCTTATATGTACCTTTGGCGCGAGAGATGACGGAGGACATGATGGAGGGCAGAGTGGTCGTACTGAGGGGGTAAACCTTTTTGGAAGGTGCTAGCCTGGAGGAGCTAGTGTTTCAATCAGTTGAATTGTTCAATCAATCGAAATTAAGATTTTTTAAAGAAGATTGTACAAGATTGGATCTAATTATTTTCTGAATAGATCTAAGCCAAGCTGTGGCTAGAATGTGAAGTAATATTTTAGCTATCATCCATTTTTTTAGATTTTCTAAGTTAGAATTAGATTCTTAAAGCTAGAATGTTAAATCTTTACTAACCGGATAATTTTCTCTAAAACATCCTCCCTAGATCTAAAGAAATTTTTCAATCTAGTTTAGCAATACTCATAACCAGTTTAGTACCTAATATTGTCAAATAGATCTAAATGAAATTTTCTAAATGAGATTTAGATGGTATTTTTTAACTTTTAGATCCTCCCCAACCAGTCCGGTCCATAGTGTGTATTGATAGGTACCATACTGGATTTTACAGTGCTATTATGTACTCATTATTGTACTCATCTCTTGAACCAAATGAAAATATATTGACATGTTTTAGCTAAAAAAATTCATTATTCCTGCATTCCCTGAGCCCCTAAATCAATCATATAACAACCTAATTTTCTGTCATGAGACTTGAATCTTCCAACTGGCCAGGCTATTGCAGAATAATCTTCAGTTTCCTCACAATAATTGAAATTGTACCCAAGAGCTCCTAGGTCCATCCATATCACTTAAAAACCTTGCATGCCACCAAGACAGGAGACTAGTAGAAACATGCAGGCTGAAGCCTTGTACACAGGCATACAAATTCTAGCTGTTCCCACTCTGATTCATAATATTTAAGTAATTTGTGAAAGGCCTCAGTAGTGTAATCCGATCCTGGGAAACAATATCACCCATTTGTTCAGAGTTACCCAAAGCAAAACTCTCATACCATCTGGATTTGCTGGGGCATGTGGTGGCTACATAGTGCGTTTTTCAAGAACAGGATGACAAAACTATGTCAGAACCTGCGGACAGGGAAGCTTGCCAGAGAACTGTTAGTGTCCCTCTTGTCTTATGTGATGTTCCATGGACAGTAGCTTTTTTCATGCCCTTTTCTGTGGACCACATCAACACCATAAGAGCACGTGACATCCCCCCATGATAATACAGAGGAAATTGGCAAAGTGATGGCATGGAATCAATTCCAAGAGCATCACCATATCTGCTCATGATCTGTGCCTTGGCTACATGTGATTGGGCTGTAGCTGAGGCATGTTGCCAGAAAGAGTCCAGGGTGGCAAGGATGACAAGTGCCTCAAATGCTACATTTTTTGCCTCAGAGGGATTGAGATCTTCCCTCTGATGTTTTGAGACTGGAAATTTGGGCATTGGAAAATTGTACATAGGTGATCTACAGGACAAGCAACTCTAAACCTTGCCTCATCTTCTACTTCAACTAATAAGGCTCCATAAAAATCTCTGCATTTTGATCTCAAAACAATCAAAATCTTGAGCTTTGAAGCATTGTGCACACCAAGCTCCCTGACACTTCTGGAAGCAACCGTGGGTTGTTCCATAGTTTGCACAAATAATCCCCAACTCATAGGTGACTCATGAAACAAAGCCAACAAGGTGCATCCAATTTCCACCCCCTTTTTGGATTCCAAAGGGGAAAAGCAATTCCAACAAGAAGGGTTTCATGAGCATTATAAGGCCAAACAGTACCTGTGTTCATGACAAACCATATGTCCACTTCTTTTTCAAAATGAGACCACCATTCCTCCCAGTAAAGAAGTCATGGTATCAATATAACATGAGTTGAGTCATAATGGCATTTTAGTCTAGCTCTGGCAAGCTGCTGCAATGCAATTTGTGCAACAGCTGGTGGTGATATCCATATATGGGTGACTGGCATGTATCCCTTCCAGAACCAATCTTTTGGAGCCAAAGGTTGATGATAATCATTGGCCCTCCAATGTTTAAGCCAAGTATTGAGAGTAGGACCTGCTACATCAAATGCTGTCAAAGCCAGAGGAAGTTAACACCTTAGATCATCTCCAAGGGAAACTCCTGACTCAAGATCTCCTCTAGACCATCCATCTAGACCAGTTTGTATTATCTAGTTTCCAGAAATGTGGAAAAGGCACAGGTACACTTCATGGATTTGACACTTGATCTTAAAGTCCAGAACAAGCTTTGCTATGCCAAAGACATTTCTTTCAGCCAAACTGCTGACCAACAGCCATTGTCAGTAGCAACCTAGAGTTCACATCCATCATGACTACCTGTCCCTGATTTCTTGGATCAAATGATTAACGTGTGTTTGTGCCTCTCAAAACTTGGAGCCTTGCATTGCAAGTTTTATATCCAAGAGACCTCTCCTGCCCAAATTAACCAATTGGGGAATTGAGTGGATCCACCCAAACATTCCCTCAAAGCATCTCCAACATAGTATCAACACTTCACAGCTGATGTTGGGAAAATGTATACCCCAATTGGTTCTTCAGGTTCAGACAAAGTGGCAAGTGCTTCACAGTGTTCTAGCAGCTATGTCATAAGTGGTGTGCAATCCAGGTACCCCATACTGCTGCAGCAATATTGGAGGCATCTCCTAGCTCAAGTTCCTCTGTGGCCCTCATGGATGACTCCCATCAAGAGTTTGTGAGACCACAATAATCCAACAGGTTAGGTCCAAACTCAGCCTCCATATATACTTGCACATGCCACCCATTAGAATCTCTGCCCACTATAAAGGCTGCATGGGCATCATTGTACACATCTGTGAATCGACTCCAAGTCTTGCAGTTCAGCACACTCACAGGTGGGAACATCAACCTCACCTCATGCTCCTTGTTCTAAAATGCATTGAACTCCGGACTTGAATTGATTCAATTTCTTTCCAGTGGTCAACTTCATGGGAGAGAGTGGATGTGTATGCATTATTTTGCCTTTCCAGGCACCAGACCGACAAGTAAGCAGTCTATATTTGAGATCATCTGTTTGGTTGCCAACCAAGTTCATCTTTTATTTGAGTTGTTTGACCACTTGGACTGCATTGAGATTATCCCTTCCCCTAATGATGGGATATATGTGGTCAACATAAACTACATGCTGAGAGGCTAACTCTTGATCCTTTCTCAACAATAGAACCCTAGGTAGGGATGGGTCCAATTCCATCATTGTTGGAAGATTCATCACACTTTTTCCCACTGAAAAGGAGAACAATCATCTGAGGGAGGCCTTGGGCTCATTCCAAAATCTAAGCCTGCCCCTGACATGATATATGGTGAGCCTCATCCCCCATAGTGTAAGCAACTGTAGTGCATAAACCAATGCCTCTCTGTGGAACCATCATTCCATGTGTCATTCATTCGAATGCCCAGGTAAGGCCCATCCTCATGATGTGTCTGATAAGAATTAAATTGAGATCCCACATCAGTATCCACCTGCCATGACTTAACAAACTTACTTGCCTCCTTGGTATAGTTGTCATCTGGACAGCCAAATGACAAGTAAATGCCAACACTGGCAACCCTTTACCACAATTTCTTCAAAATCCTTAAAATCCCAAGTAAGAATGAAGGAGCCCAAAGACAAGCGTTGTGGCCATTTTCCTTTGAATCACAAACCACTCATATGTCACTGGCCTTGAGCACCATGAAACAAGGGATAACACACCTAACAGAACCTATTTCAAAGTATGTACAGTATTGCAGCTTGAAAATCTTCCCCCTTGTGAGCAACTCATGCTCTTGAGTCTCTGTTGGAATGTCATTCATCTTGCCCTCAGGTAGAACTGTGTTTAGGAACTGCCATCATAACTTCACACCATTGCAAAAATCAACATGTCATTCTTCATTGAGTTCCCACCGGAAAATACAACTACCCCTGGTCCATTTAAAGTACTGGCAGTCTGTCATCTTAACCATGCAGTTCCAAACAGCCTTGAGATCAAACTTTGACCTATTGCCCTTAGATAGCCATGCTTAGCCAACTTAACATGGTGATGGATCCACCATCAAACAGCAAAGCATCTTAAGACCATTCTAGCTTTTGCCTCATACTCCTGTTCATCCAACAAAACCCAGATCAAAAGATCAATCTCAGCATTGTTCAGACAAGCAGCCTCAGTCCAAACCTCAGCCACCTTCTCAAGGAGGGAAACAGGATGTCCAAAGACTTCCTGGATGTGTTAGTTACCACAATCTGAGGGGTGGAGCCAGACTGAGCCACCTTCTGCTTCTTGAGTATGTTGTAGAGGGAAATTCATAGGATCTTACCTAGTGGTGATAAAAGCCTGTTGGAGAGGACATACATCAATTGCCCGAAGAACTTGAATTCATTCTCCAACTTTCCTTCACAGTCCCACATGGATAATAACTCTCAGACTTGGACCAAACACTAGCCGCAATTACCCAAAAGAATATAAACCTAGATAATGGTTTGATGATGGAGAGATCGGGTGCCAGGCCATCAGCATCATAGACCCTCAGCTCAGTGCCAGTCTTACTTGATATTACCAACATAGGGTTTCCCACAACAAGGTCTGAAGGAGTGTCTCTCTCCTGATTTAGAAACAGTATTATCCAGTGAATCTGTAAGGTTTGAGTGAAAATCTCCATTGTTATTAATGCTGTGGCAGTAACCAGCTGATAAACCCAAGAGTAATACATGATGTTCCACGATGACACTGTGACTCCACCAAACTGGGCATGAGAATCCCTAGAAAACTTCCAATGATTGAGTGCAGTAGGTATTGGGGTTTTGCATAGCACCTCAGCCCAAGGGGTACTTCTATGAAAACCTATAATCAGATCAGATGGAATCTATGCCCTGAAAAGTAGCTTTAGTGTCCTCTGATCTTCATATAATGACAAGAGCCATTTCTAGACTCATTATATTGTGTAGAAAAGGCAGAAGTAAAATGGTTCTTATACTGAGATAAATTATGAGTTAATTTTGATAGTAAAAATGAAGTCAAAAACCATGATGAATCCAATGGGCTTCATTGTGAAAAAATGAAGCTGTGTAGAATTCTCCACAGTTTTGGTATGTTCACACATTTGACTTAGTGAGATGTTTTGTAGGATTTATTACTCTTTGGTGTTGGTAATGACATTGTCACATAATTAAATGTGCATGTGCGCACCATTTTGTATCTTTTTACAACAGTTGTTGGTCATTATCTTAATGTTATTTAAAACCATATTAATACTTCACAGTTTTTGAAAGCATCATGGAGAAGTGAACTTCTCTTGATGTTGACAACATAACAATTGTTTTCTTTTTGTTTTTGTGAGTGTTCCTAAGCTAATTAAGCTATACCACTGTCATGTGCATAGCTGTTTATGTCACATTTGTTATGCATAAATGCCTACAAAAATGCATGACTTTTCTTTTTTAGGATGATGGTCATCTCTTAAGGTAAGAATACTCACAAATTGATGTACTGTGGTTTTAGAAGAACAAAGGTCCATTCTTTGTTTTTCTTGCTTTATAGTGCTCAATTGAGGCTT
>JALLPD010000614.1:0-15088 GCA_036940065.1 Cyclotella cf. meneghiniana
CGTCTGTCCGTTTATAACCCTAATGAGGTAACTTTTCTATACTATGCATTTCTAATGGCCCAGTCTTATATATAAATGAACAGTAAGTGCCATAAGACTTGAATTTAGTTAATTCCAACCCTCAGCATGACGCACTTCAATATCCTGCAACTCCTCCACGTATGTTCTACCTTGCCCATTATTTGCAGTCGTTCCCGAACTAAAGCTTAAATGTGTGCCAGAGTAAGCATCAACTGAAAGCACAGTGTATCGGAGCTCACAGGTTAAGAAACATGTTTCGAGCCGTTGTGGGATAGCTGTCAAGACACACCACGAACTGCCTGTTGAACCGTGAGGTAAGGCCTTGAGGGGTACTTCCAATGCGGGTTGGAGGGCCTCGTCTGATGACTCAGCAACCACAAATGCTACATCGGCGAGAGTTCGCAAATCTTGATTGGAAGCAGAATTTATTACTTGCGCTTGAATTACTAGATGCCTCAGGAAAAAATGTTTTATCAGCATGACGTCTGGAAAGTGTGGCGATGCCAAATGAACAGGGCGGGCCTTGATGGCTTTTGACGAATGGAGAGGATCGCCCAGATGCAGTTTCTGTAGCGCCGGTACACTGTGCAGTGAAGCCTGTGACTTCAGTTGAGCCTCTGTCAGCTTTTGCTTCAACCTCATGTATTTGGATCGAAGTAATGCCTCAGCCACTTCCAACCTGCGAACTTGAGATTCGTTTTCAACAAGAGCGGGAATCAAGAAAGGTCTTGTGACTGCTGACATGGGAACATTTCTAGGAAGAAGTTTTAAGGCTGCACTTTTATCGATAGAACTGCGCCGAAGTGATAAGACTTGGATGGCTGCAGCAGTTCCTCTATCCGAATCAGGGTCGGAGTTTAGAGCTACATTTACCAGCGGTAGGTAACTACATTCGCGCGACGAAGCCTCAATTCCAGAAGTGCCCCTAGACTTGGCTTCCTCGATCTGGGCCTGTTGCCTCTCGTGTCGAATATCGCAATACTCTAAAGCTAGTTCGAGACTATCCAAGTCAGAGTAGAATATCTTGATTGCGTCCTCGTGTCTACCCAGGCGACCCAACAGCAGTGCGTGCTCTCGTAGAAAGGACGCTGGCAGAGACGCCAAAAGTCGCTCAGACCGTATTCTGGCATTCTCCCAACTAAGGAGCCGTCTGAGTTTATATCTGTAGATTGCACCAATGGGAGAATCCTCACCATTATCTCCGTCTCCACGTTCAGAAATTACCCCCTCTAAAAGAAGATATGATAACTCATCGTGCATATCTGCTACGCGTTCCTCGAAGTTGTTACTGAATTCATGAACTAAAACATCATCATTCTGCGAACATCGTCCAGTTGCGATGCCAATTGCAGACTCCAAAAATGCCACTGCGAGTGCTCTCCCTGAATGAAGTGGCAATGTGCCAGAGGCAGCTGACCCCACTGCGTACGAACCAGGTGAATCTAGTGGTGACATTTCACCCATATACTGTTCATGCGTGCTTACCTGGGGATGCACCCCTTTAAGAAGTTCAACAACTTTATAAGGGTATTGAGGATGATATAACGGGTCATCTGACTGCTTTATGCTCCTCCATTCTTTTTCATTCCGAGGATGTAGGGTTGTGAAAATACTTATGCCAAGGGTGGGGTTCCTTGAAATTAAATCTCGTGTGGCTGAGGACCGGAGTACTAACTGGCAACATGGATCATCTTTGCTAGACCAGAGTTCGCCAAGATGCGTTGCGATATAGCTATCAAACTTGATTTGAGACCACCCGCCAGATGACGAACCAATGCTGACAGAGGCATTTCGCAATGCAGGATTATTCATCCGTTCCTCAAGCGCATGCAAAGCCTTTTCATGACAACCGCACGATCGTAGCAACCAAACTGCAGCTTCCACAAATTCCATACTGGCGCTACTCTGCGAAGGGCGATTTGTTGATATAGATATGGATGCGGACGATGAAAGGAGAGAAAATGAAGCTGCCGCTGCCTCTTTGAGAAGACGATCCGCCACGAGATCGCAAACCGCTATGGCGGCCTTTGACATAATCGGATCCCTCGGTCGCACAGTTCCCATTGAACTAGAACATGCCTTGGATGCACGATTTGCCAGATTCCCAGTAGGTGGTTGGAGTTGAAAGCAAACCAGACAGAGCAGTGCTGTGCATGTAAGGAGCGCGTTGGGGCCCAGGGCTGGTGCATTGGAGGATGGAGGATTTGCTGTGAAGTCCTTCCCTCCACTCAAATGAGTATCCACAACTTCGAGACCTCCCTCTTGGCTCTCTTCGGATACGAAAAAAGACAAACTACTTCCTCCATTGCCGCCGCCGCCACCGGCTCCCAAGAAAAATCTTACATCATCTGCAAGTCCCAAGACAGCTTCAAGGTATTGCCTCAACAAAACCCGTTTTGCATTCGTTGCTTCCGGTCCAACGTAAGATGTTGCAGAGAAAGTGGCACCGAGGGCTTCGGCCAAGTCGATACGAGGGAAACCATTGGCGCCAAAGGCATCGATGGACATTTTGAGGAGACGATCTGCAAAATCTTGAGAACTCTCCTCCTGACACAAAACTACCCGCGCTTCTCCACCATAACTCGCTGCCAATACCTTCCTCCCTTCCTCTCCCGGACTTGATTTAGGAAGAGCTACGACCGAAAAGAAATCATTGGGCCGTGTACCCACCTCGATTGAAGAGAACGGAACGGATAGACAAAACGGTGATCGAATGTGTATTAATCCGTCCACAGTTAGTAATGCAAGTAGTGGTCCGGATGTGAGAGATTCAGAACTTTTACTACGGACGCTGGTCGAATCGTCACTAAGGCAGGCGCATTTTGTCGAAGGAAGAGGGGCCGCAGCCAAAATGGGACCGGGGAAGGTACACAGTCCATGACGTGGTGGCAAGACCTTGACGTATGTTGTTACAATATTATTTGCTCCAGCACCACCGCCACCGACGCTAACCTTTCCGATCAAAGAGACGAAACGTGGATCTGGAGCACTGACGATTTCAACCACGGTGCATTCTCGTCCACTGGCCAAAAGTACTTGACTGGTGATTGGTTTCAAGAATTTGGTAATGGCAGCAACTGTGTCGTTTGCATCTTTGTCGGTATGAGAATCATCTGTGTTGATAGGAGTAGCGATATCCATCGGATACATGACGTCAATAGAAATGACCGGGTGAAGCTGAGAGCTCTGCGCGAAAGCCAAAATCTTTGTGGCAGCAATGCTCGGCAACCCCGCCAATAGCGAAGCAGAAGCACCATTGACGCTGATTGCATTTCCGTCTGCCCCGCTCACAATACCTACATCCAGACAAGCCGGCACGGCATAAAATGAATTGGAGACTGCCACGATGGCCACGCGGCCCAAACATGCCAAAGTAATGGAATTTGCAGTGGGCGAGCATCGTGCTCCTGGCCGGGGCAACGAGTTGGCTGCTTTCAGATAGAGAGCATGCGGTGGAGATGGGACAGTCCTGCCCGCTGTTGTTGCATGATGTGCATGTGTCTGTTGTCTGGTGCGCGAGGAGACAGAAGCAGATGAAGAATAGTGTTTTCCGAAAAATTCGGGACGTCCTCCTGAAATGTAATCTTTGGCAGCCATGCCTGCCAAAACTGCCTTGACATTGTTGGCAGAAAGGCTAAACACTCCCATCCCGGATGCATAGACGAATCCAGTGTTGGGATGGTATGCTGCACAAGACATGCGTGGCAACGATACCGATGTAGTGGACTTTGTCGTGTATTGAAGTTCATTCGCCTCTGCTCCAAACCGAGTGATGCTGCCGACGCCTACGCTGCCTCTGCTCCCCATTCTCGCGTGACTCGGCGCCACATCCTCGAAGGATTCCAAATGATCCACGTTCGTAGGGGGGCCGAGCCTTCCAAAAGCACCGTGCTTTAACGTCACTAGATGAGCGGCGTATGCTCCGGGATTGGAGGAGGAAGACGAAGATCCTCGATTGTCGTCTACTAGCAAGAGAAACACGGGAGCCGCATCGTTGGCTTCCTCCACGGGCTTGCCGGCGCCCAACGATTCCGCGGAGTGACGTGCCACCACGATGCCCGAAACAGATCCCTTCGCCGCCCCCTGCAGATTTATGGAATTCTCGGGATCGATGTAAGCCGAAGACGCGGTGTTGTATCCATCGCGAGCGTGTCTTCGTCGCTCTCCTCCTTCAATTGCGGCGGGATACGCTCGATAATGGAGCGAGCCTCGCTCTGTGCCGATAGTTACTGAATAGACCAAGTTCTTGCTGCTGGGATTGTCGGGCCAGGAAGACTCTTCCTCTTCAAATGGATTTGACGACGAGGCGGCGTTGCCATTGTTGTTGATATTGCTGGTGGAGTCAGTTTTTGATAGAAATGCGGCGATACAACGCGGCGACGAAGACGAACGGAGGTTCCATGACGGACCCAGGCTAGTGCTCATGATGCTGTGTTAAAGATGGTCGTTCTTTAGTGGGGGTCGTTGTCAATGTACTTGTCAGGATTGATCATCATTGTGAGTGCAGGTGAATGCAAGGCGGGGCGCTTGACATCTCTTGACATCTAGATCCAACACACGGGCCCCAGCCGTGGCCTGTACGGATTTTCATTATCTGTCCATCATCTCGGATACATATTACATCGGACTCAAAATAAAGTCTGGAACAATCCCACTTTTTCTCGCATTCTCGAAATCACGGATAGATTGGCTCGTAACGACGAGACAGGGGTGCCATACGATTGAGAGGAAACCGAATTTCATATTAATTCCCCCCTCTGTAGAAAGAACATTCAAACTTTTAAACTTCATTTAAGCTTTATTGGAGGATGAGGCTTTTTGAACCGATTCGTGGCAGTTGCCGCCTCAACGAATTTTACGATGGAATCATAGTAGAACCGTCACCACAATTAACTTTTTCTGTGAAACAACTGACTGTTTCGTCCACCGGCATTCTATTGCAATAGATTGGGTATTGTACCCTATACCATACCATATTATCGTCGTGCTATCGTCTATGCATGAGTTATTCCATCGCTCGAATCAACACTTGACTGGCATTGTCTACCTTTAATGGCAGAATCTGACCGCTCGATGAATGCTATGAAGGCGTTCTACACGTGCTCCTCCGTGTCTACTCCTGCCGCCCTCCAGCGTGCCGGAGCCACCTCGCTGCAACTATCGTACACGTACGAAGTCGACACTCCTCTCATTGCGTTGGAGAATGGTTCGACGACTGACGACGAGGCATTGAGCGATGCCGTGGACAGAGTGAAGCGCGTCACGTTGCAGAGGGTGGCGGAACGAAGTGGGTTGACGGATTGTGTGGTGCCGGCCGCAGAGAATGTTAATAATTGGAGACATCTGGAATTTGACCGCGATGAACGACGAAGATTGATACCGAAGCAGAGGGGGGCCACATCCATTGTGGGGGTGAGTTTGGAGCCGGGCGATGTGGTTGACGACTATGGTGAGTTTGTCTCTTTTAATGGTGTTTGTCAATCAACTGTCAATTTCATTTTGTCTAGAGACGTGTAGCGCTAGGAAATTCAATCGCAAGAGATGATGAATGGCGGAACATGTGCAGAATCAAACACATCATGCACTATGCCATTTTTGTTGACTTGTTGTCTTTCATTAGATTCTCAAACATTGCTTTAGAAGTTACATTGCTTTAGAAGTTATCTTTACGAAAGCAGCAACTGCCATTATCATCTCGAATTGCGACCGTGAAATGGTCTTCATTTTTTGTTGAATCCCGTGAAATCCCGTGATCTCACTCATTTTTCTTTTCATTCTCATTCAGCTCAATGTTCTAGCGACATATCCTCGACATCTATGTCCAACTCATTCTGGTCCGAAGATAAAACGGATGCTGACGAAACCGCTGTCACCTCTGGTTCCGTCCAAGACGAATCAAACTCAAACCCACCCGCATCTGAAATCTTTGTGAATGATGATGCGTTAGTTAATGCTAGAATTGATGGTAAAGTCGGAGTTCCAGCAAGTAACCCGCTTATTCAAACCCGAGCAAATACAGATACCAACGGCGATTCTCCGTCCAGTGACGGCACGGCGTTCAACTTCATCAGCACTCAATCAGAACCAGTATCACACACTTCCTTCATAAAAGACCGTGATCCGTTGGTATCATCGCAGTTGCTTTTCTCGCCACGAATGACGACCAAGTGCACTGTTGTTCGTGGACAGATGACGATATACACATACGACTCCTCGTCTTACGAGAATTTACAAGCTCGAACCATTGATGCGATCAAAGAGGATATGGAGGATCCTACCCTCGTCAGGCAAAAGTATGTAAACGATGTTGTTCGTGGGGTGAGATTTGTCGGTGCGAATACCACCGGTATCGATAAAGACACATCTTCTTCGACTCAAGATCCCATCAATAGTAGTCCTGGTTACGTGTCTAGCATCATTGGTTCTCCCAGTGCTAGCACGAACACGAATGACCCATTTTCCATGTTCACCTTTCCAGTTATGATCCTTATAGCGCTCGGTACGCTCTTCCTCGTTCTGCTCGCCTTGTTTGTGGGGACTTCTAACAGAAAGCGAAAGCAGTATTATGACGAGAGTTCTTCCGGTCGAGAAACATATTACGAGGAAGACATAGAAGTTAGCATTACAGAAGTGCGCTCGGCTGAGATTTATGATAACACCAACATTTATGACGATTGGATGAAGGCGAAACGATCTGATTACATTGACAGGAACCCTATTCCTGATCCCAATGATATTGGCCGAACATTGTCGAGAACCTTCTCAGGTTTGAGTGATAGGGCGACGAGTGGACAAACTGGTAATTCAGTCTATGCGACCTACGAGACTACCATGAATCCAGATGGTGATATCCGTATTCAAGAAGTACGCAGTTATGTGGACGAAGAAAACGACGAATGTTATTCGATTCACTCAATATTTTCTGCTGGAGACGGCCACTTTGATGTTGAAGTAGATGGACCCGCCTCCCAAGACAGTATGCACGAACCCAATCATCCCAGTTCTCCAGGGCCAAATAAAAAGTCACCCATTCGTCGACTGTATTCAACACCAACTCGTCTGTTTGCGGGGCAAGGAAGTCCAAAATTAATTTTCGACAAGATCTCAGGAAATAAAGATGACGACGAAGAAGGGGTCACTGCGCATGCATATCTTGAGGAATACTGCACACTCGATGAAACCGCTGGGATGGAGGTGTCGCTGCGTCCTTTTGTATGATGCCATCGTGCTGTGTAGGATAACGAAAGCATGCTGGTGGATCCACAAGAGATGATTCCTCGTTCACATTGTCAGGCCTTTCACGTGTCTATATACTTCATTAAGATTCATGTAGGTCTAGATTTCATCATTTTACACCCCATGAAAGACATTCATGATTTGTACTTTCAGCATCGCTTGAACTAGATTCCTCTTTCACTCCAAACGTATTGATACCTTCTTTATCAAAGTCACTTCTTAGGTAATTTTCTTCTAACCTGTTTAGCATATCTCGCGTAAAGTCACCGGCATTTTTTCCAATGATCTGTCGTGATGGTTCTTTCCCATCCTCGACGTTATTTTGAACAGCCACCAACAAATGCTTGCACTCTAGCTTCGTTCTGTGATTCTTGGAAGATTTGACATCAGTCGGTGCCAATATACCAAACCCCGCAGCTTTGTGGGCAAAGCAAACTTTCCTTTCGAGACTATCCTGGTTTATTGGTGCATCAAGGTCTGGTTTTAGCTCTTCACTGAGCGATAATATCAACATGTCAAAGTCTGTCTTCGTGAGCTGCTCTGGAAGAATTAGGCCATCTAACGAACGTGGGCCATCATTCTCTGCGAAAGTGACTGGACTGTGATCGCTACCATCAGTTCCATGCATCTCTCTATTCTTTATCGCATCATTGATGACATTAATATCAAGAGGCTGAATCTCACGCACTGGATAGCTTGTAATGGCACTTGATGGGATTGGAAACCTATTGCTCAGTTCAATGACCAGTGCCCTATCACTTTGCTCCAATTTTCTTTTGTTGCATCTTACCCTGTTACTTACAGGAATCGATGTTGTTCCAACAGGGAGCCCGGGGAAATAAACAGCTCTCGGCTCCTCTGATGCGTCACAAGCCAACAGAGTGTGGCAATATATGTCACCAATGCTATTCATCGTGAACACATAAGCTGCATGAGCAGGAACTGATCTGAAGCCTAATTGTTTCAATTTCTTGGCGGGAAGTGCGGTCAATGATGATAATTCTAGTGTGGCGAGGCCAACGTTAAAAACACAGTCGGATGTATCCGGCAGGGGAAACACGGCGCTGCGTGCGATGCTTGTTGTGTTGTATCGAGACTGGGGGACATCAACAAAACCTGCTGATTCAAGCGGTCGGGTCTGGAATCGTGGCCTTGACGATGGGAAATGGTGGACGTTTAGACTAGAAGTGTTCACATCTTTCTTCACGCTAAACATTGCTGTCGAGCTGTCGATTGGAGCTGATGGTAACAAAGGCTGGTTCATCAAGACTCCTGCACCATGTATACCATTGATGCTACAATGAGCTCCTAAATCGTCGCACATTGCTGGCAACGACCAACACACCAGCACTTTTGGAGCTTTGTACCGAACGTCCAATGCCCAAATCTTACCAGCTGAAGTAGAACTTATCCATAAAATATGGTCTCGAGATGCATCCGACATAATGCCATTTATGGAATAAACACCTTCTACGATGAATTCTTCATGACTGGGACTCCAAGCATAGCGTGCGGTATCGTCTCGCAGATTGATATGATAAAGGCTATGGCCGTATCCGGCGAGGCCTTCAACAATTCCACCTCTTCTCGCTCCTCCTCTTTTGAAGAATCTTTCCGATACTGTAGGCATGATTACAGGTCGCGCCGCCGCCCACAGAGCGTAGCGATCACGAGGATCGCATTCAACGATTGCAATATCGGCTAACGTCGCCGAAAGGTCGTGTCTTTTTATTTGTGGTTTTCCTCTTACGGTGACATGATGAACACTGACCTTGTTTCCATCCTGGTCGAGGCACAATATAACAAAGGATGGTCTTGTGAAGAAGGATATGGACATTTTGGAATCACACGCTATATGATAGGGTAAGTATGATGGCTTGCTCGTCCACAATTGCGAACGCAGATCGATCCGAGCCCTTTCTAACAATTCAAATGCGCCTTTGCATTCAGCTGTACTAGGAGCACTTCTCTTTGCTACCTTTGGTCGTGCAATCAAAATACAACAGTGCGATGATGTTCTCACTACCAAACATATCTCATGTTGAGTAGCTACAGATTTACCACAAATTGATAATTGAAGAATCCTGCCTTCGACATCGACACACAGACTTTTTTCCGTAGAATCCACAATAGGTCGAGGTAGACACAGCTTGCTGATCATTACACGTGACATGAGATCTCCAGTAGGATGCACCAAAAAGAAAGAGGGCTGACGTGTTCCTGAGGATGATATGGAAGTATCTGAAACACCTCCTTTTGATCGACAACTACAAAATCGACAGGTGCATTTGAGAACGGCAAGGCAGTTCCCATACGAAGACGCCCCACCGACATCTATATGCTTGTATTGTTGAGTGTGCTCTTCTCTCAAATCTTGAGGGCGGAAGGGAGCAAAATATTCGACACCTGCTTTCAATCGGTCATCATTGGTAGTTTGATGTGAGTGGAGCTTCGTAAGTTCTTTGCTTTGATGAAATTTTTCAACCATTCTAGTCAACTCCTCTAATGAGTAGTGATACTCGTCACTCTGAGTATCATTCACTCTCATTCGATCATCAGATTGATGTCTTGGAATGGTATTATCCCCGCCATCGCCATCATTACCATTGGCAATATCTCCACCAGCATCATTACCAAACACCCAACTTGAAAGTAACTTCATTCTTTTCACATCGGTCTCACGAATTGTTGTTCCTACTTCGAAAGAGTCACTAGGCATTATTATGGACATTCCTTCTAGTTCTACAAGAGCGTTTTCTTCCCAACGTTGAAACTCCGACTCGTCCGAGTAATATGTTGATATGGAAGGGGTAGATGACGACCAAGTTGAGTTTCTTGACGACTCTGATGTGGAAGATGATGACAAACACGAAGACGACGGAGACGTTGCCTTCCTTGCGAAGTCATAGTGGCTTTCTCGGTGGAGATTCAATCGTTTTCTTTTGTGTCTCCTCTGCTTTACTTTTTTGTCATCATATTCTTCTTCCTTCTGCCAGTATGAAATTAGTCTGTTTGTCTCCCGTTCCATATAATAGTCCTGCAGAAGTTGTTTTCGTATCAAACGTTCTTGATCCTTGCGTTCCCACCGATCCAATTTCCATGTGAGCCATTTCAAACGCTCTTGTTCAAGAAGGGAAGGTAGATATCGTATTTTTCCCTGCAGTGAGTTTGTGTATTGCATTGGTAGATGATATTGTGTGTTTGATGGTGCTTTGGCTCCACATTCATGTGACTGGTTCTGGTCATCCGTCGTGGCCCAATAATGACGAACCCTCGCTCGATTAGCGCAGTTCAGTCTATCTACGAGACACTGAGCATCGTAATTTTCGCCTTGTGCAGGCATGTATCTCATAATCGAATGAGGATACGTCTCGCCTTTGTCAGCCGCTGTACGCTTGTTGTTCTTGTTGTTGTTGTTGTTGTTGTTGTTGTTGTTGTACTTGTTGTTGTCGTGCTTGAACCAAGTTCCCAAGGGATGATCCCTGACATAGGTCGCCATATCGATTTGTTGAGGCGTCAGCGGCGTAGGACGCTGGTTTGTGTCTGTGTATGACGGAATGTGTCGATAGAGGAGCGTGGGAGCACCGAGCATTTGATAACGCGGCGCAGTTTTTGTTCCATTATCGACCGGTCCCTCAAAGTGTGATTGATCGTCGGACGATGATTCCGACGAATCATTCTCGATGTGAGGTGACATTTTGGCGCGATCGCGTTCATCGTGAGGAGAGGAAATATTTTCCATGTTTGTGTTTCGCGGACGAGCAAGCGTCAAATCGATACAAGACGGGGGCATCGCGGACGATTCGTCTTTAGTTGTTGCATCTTTCTCGTTGTTGTTGATGTTGCTGCCGTCTTCGTCGTTGTCGTCCCAGTTCGGATTCCAGTCGATGGACGACGAGGATGATCGACAGTCGTCGTCGCTCGGCATGGTGGGGGGGTAGCTTCACAACAGAAATGGTGAGACATAATGTGCGGGACGCGGTCGGTGGACCGGATAGGCAGTGAAGGCCCAGGCGAGGCCCGGAATAATTACTGATATTTACCTGTCAATCCTGACATGACTTCAAACAAATTTATTTCCCTTGAGATTGGCACAAATAAATGATGCACATCTTAAAGGTATTGTTTATCGTAATGTCACCGGTCGACGCTGTTGGCGACCACAACAGGCGAAAATTGAAGCACACATCTCATGAGCTTGTGATGATTGTCACATGGTGTCTCGTGACATGTCGTTCCATCCTCGAATCTTTGGTCTGCGACAATGATGAAAACCCTCGGCGTTAGCGCCTCCCTCCTCTTGATGCAAGTCGACGCCTTCTCTGGCATTCCCCGTCGCAGCGCTCTGGAGCAGCTCCATTCCATTTCGATTTCGCCCTTCGTGTCCATCGCGGCAATCGAACCCCTTATTGCCGCTCCGAAGTCTGCCCAGGCAGCCTCCGACTCCTCTGCCGCCACGTTCACACCAATCAACGCACAATGGACGGCCGTCGACGGACTCGACAGCCTTTCATCGCGAAAGCAATTCGTAGCCTTCTCAGACTCGGCCTACAAAGCCATGGTAAATGACCCATCACGTACCCCACAATTCGAACGTGCCATTATACAGCGCTTGAATTCCTCTCCAGGCGGACCGGAAACCCAAGTGGTATTGGATATAGGCACCGGACCATTCGCCTTGTTCGCCATCGTCGCCGCAAAAAATGGGGCGGGAAAAGTCTTCGCCATGGAAGCCAACAGCGAAGCGGCCGCTTCCGCCAGGGAAATGGTCAATAAAATGGGATATCAAGATAAAATCACAATATTGGACGGATTCTCCACAGACATACCATCATTGCCCGATGGAATCAAGGCCGATTTCGCCGTGGCAGAAATTGTCGGCTCTGTAGCCTCCGAAGAGGGCGCCTTGGCAACCATACTCGACGCACGACGCTTTCTCGAGGATCCATCCGATCCTTCCTCGTGGATACCTCAACAAATACAAACCTATGCGGCTCCTGCATCTTATACATTACATAATCTATTCACTCCGCCAGCATTTGATTGGAGTAAATTGAAAGGGGAACCAGTGCGCTTTAATTGTCGGGATGAGGGCTTGCAATTGTTGACCGAGCCCGTTTTGATTGAGGACATTAGCTTTGCCAATCCGAACAATGGACAATGGAAGATCAGACATGTCACCTTCAAAGTTGACGACGAACGAGTGGCAAAGAATGAACAATCGTTTCGAGAAGAATTCAAAAGAGGTCGTCTTCCCAAGGAAGAGGTGGAGGCATTGGCCGTAACAACCTCGCACAGTTTCTCCGGAATCGCACTCTGGCCACGGCTTCTACTCGATTCCTCCACCCAAGTAAACTCGCGGCATTATCCAGAAGGCGGGCATCAAAAATCGCATTGGCAAACGGTATTGCCTATCATGGCCGATACTCCTGTTGCCGTTCGGGGCGGAGATGAAATTAGGGTAACGTTTGAGTTTGATGTTAGTGATAAGGTAACCGAACCGGCGAGGTATAGAATCAGTGGAAATGTTGTTAATTTATAATCATGACGATTCCATCATTGCATAGTTTCATGGCGTTTCATTTGATTGCCTGATAACGATTCAAGTTTTGCAATGTACCCAAATCGACAACAGATCATCTGTTGGTTTATTTTCATCATTTTTGCTTTGGTGTAGCAGACTACTCATGCATTAAGTTTGCGGTGAACTATGGCCGCTCAGCTATTGCTGCGGCGACGAACGCAGCATAAGCGGATGGCTCTTGGCAGCAGGTACAACAGGAAAGGCATTGCACTGTAAAAAAGTCAAGACATAGTCTAATCAAGTATATCAAACCACTCACTGGGTGAACTGCTCACTGGCTTGTCGAAAAATCTTCATACAGATTTCAATATCCGTCTCGCGCGGTTTTACTTTTGCGGGTCGAGAGGTACTGCATGACGGTACAGCTTGCTCTGGTGGACAATTGACGTGCTATGACAGAATCGTATGATTTGAGCATCCGAGTTAGCGTACTTATCATCAGCCTGGGTCTTGTAGCGAAGTGATGGTACACCATCCCTGCGTTCTACGTTGACTTACAAAGTACGGAACCCAAATAAAAAGTGGTCTTGTGTTGATGATGCAAGAGATGTCGTCTGATAGAGGAACCGCTTTAGAGGCATGATGGTTTCATCAAATATGTGTCAATCATTGTTGCTCAAGGCAAACGAACATGACAAGGTGATTGGGGACGATCCGCTGGATCAAATTCATGTTTCCGTTCCAAGTATCGTTGGCCACTGCGGAATGGAGATGTTGTATTCATCTTGAATGAGTAAGGATGTGTACATTATTGTTTATATTTATATTATTTGACGCCCAAAGTTTCTCTACCATTCATAGAGATCAAGCAACCAAACTAATCGCTCAACGCGCAAGCTTGCATCCACACAACAACACGCACAGTTAAAGTATACGTCAACATAACATATATTAAATCTTCTTGGACATCTTTCCTGCCTTCCCTGATGGTGCATTAGTTGGCGCGCGACTGGTTGGAGTTGCTGTTGGAGGCATGTACCCTGCAGTGATATCTGCTACTTCGCCATTAGTGAAAGTGATTTTTTGTGAAGAAAACCATCCATTTGGAGGAGTGTCTAATTGCATTTTTGCAGTAGCAAAGTCCATGAAGCTTTGGGCATAGTTGACAAATGTGTCTGTGAATTCGCCGGCTTGTTTGAACGTAAGATAACCCTATATTGAAAGAATAGATTGGTGGGAAAATCATTCATAACGGTATGATGCTGCTAGTGACAAAAGAGTAAGCAAGCACGCGTGCACTTACATCTTTGCCCAGAGCTATAAAGTTATTCGTGACCACTGTGTAGCTATTGTCCATAACAATTGGCTGCCAGACATTTGATTGAAGACGGGAATTCATTTCAAGGCTGCTTATGCGATTGCCAAAGTCTTGGTTGTAGTCTGCCGTCCAACGAAGCCCCGCTGCAGTTGGAAAGCTTCCAGTCGAGCCGCCTATGGTTTTGTTGAGAAAATTTTCCAGTGCGTCTTCGAGTACATTATTTATTTGTCTGCCTGACAGGATCAGAGTGACTAGCGTGTTTGAGAAGGGAAGGATTTCATATGCGTTGCCGATGCTGAAGGGCCCCACATTGATATCAGTTCGACAACCTCCTGCATTTTGGATAGCAAAGTCTGCATCGGGAACCTTATAGAGGAAACCTGAGAGACAACAGAGTTCGGGTAAAACATCTGTTGTCGGTACGACGTGCATAGGTCAATGCTTTCAGGCTATGTACTTACCTTGTGACACTAATTGACAAACTCCACCACCTAACTTTGTCTGCACTGGTACTGAACTACATTTAGCAGGAACTTCACCACCTTGTCCACGATTGTGACACATATTGGCAAGTGCTGTCGCGATATGCGTCTTCATTTTCTCAGAGGCTTGATCAGAGAATACCCGAAGAACATCATTCATGCCCTGATCCGCAACAGCAGGCCAGAAATTGGGCTGTGAAGAAAGAAAGGTGTTCATGATAGCTATATCCCCTCCGTCGGTTAGATCATAATTTCCGGTGGCCTTGATGACAGTAAACTTTTCTTGATTGAAAGGCAGGTAGGCTGTGCCGGAGCACCCAAGGACATTTCCAGCAGCATCCCATGTGACAGTTAATTCACCAACTACCTTCTGGTATTCCCATGCTTGAACAATGCAAACACCATTAACAATAGTCGCATAGTTGTAAGAAGAGGATGGCCCGCCAATGCCTGCAGCGTCTATTCCTAAGAGTGTATGGCTGTCACCTCCAATGATGACATCAACAC
>JALLPD010000615.1:0-15045 GCA_036940065.1 Cyclotella cf. meneghiniana
TCTAGTTGTTGTAAAGGCTTGTTCATCTGAAATAATGATAGCTCTTCATACCACATGGGACAAAAAATAATTAGTGCATGCAAAAAACTTACACAATGCCAGAATCAACAAGTTCAATTGAAATTAATTGCAAATGATTAAGATCAATTGCAAACAATTACAATCAATGCAATCAATTGGGGTCAAATGTGATCAATTCCATCAATTCCATCACTTGCAATCACTTGCAATCATTTGCAATCTCTTGTGATCACTTGTGATCACTTACAAACACTTGAAATCACTTTCTTGTACTTTCAATCAGTTCCAATCAGAGCAATGATTCTTTGAATCCTATACTTTCTTTCTTGTTGGTGTTGGAGGGAAAGGCTACTTATATTTCTATGTATCAATTTCTATTTGTTCATTATTATATAGATTTGACACCTATCTACTAAATTGCCTAAAATATAGGCATGGATTAAAAAGTAGAGTTCGGCAATTTGTATTCACCAAAAGTATTCCACTCCAGTGTCTTTCAGCACCCCTCCAAAAACAAGAAAAAATCTGCCGTAAACCATTTATCAGAGCCACAGTCCTCTCCATCACTTTTGTTACGATAATGCCTGCAATAGACAGCTTCACAACCACAAGCACTAATATCACATTAAATTACTTTTACTATGACATTGCACATCCCAGGCATCTTATCATTGGCAAGTAGTTGCCAATTGACATGAGTGAAGGATGCTCTCAAGGACTCTTGCCACAAATATGCCCCAATGGGGCACAAGAACACCCTACAAAGCAAAGGTATAATTTAGATACCTTTTGTCCCAAGTACCAAGAACATCATGGTACTCCCAGGACCAAGACCAAGACATCTGGCAAGACCACGAGGTCTTGACAAGACCATGATCACCAGCAATTCCAAGTCTTTTGACAAGACCAAGATAAACCATGGTACAACCCTACAACCAGCTTCTGTAAAAAACTAATTATCATGTAAATTACATGATAAAAAAATGAGGACTAGCAGTTTGTATTCCTCAGTTTAATCATTTCAATAGCTCATAATTTTATGCTCCAATCATCAAGAAACTACTTGTTAATGCTTCTTTATCTACCACTACTTTTTTCCTAAGATTTGGCTTAAGTCATCAATAAGTTGAGTGTACAACCTCTTTTGTAATAAGGACTATGTTTGCTCCTGATGGGAACTTACTGCTGTAGGATTTAGAAATGAAGGACTTTTGGCATATCTCTTGGTAGTGGGTATTTTTTTTGTATTCTGCATGTTATTGTAGATCATATTCTTGCAAGTTGTGACCCAGTGCCAGAATACAATGTTCGATTACTAGAGGGCTCATTTAATAAGGTACTGACCTAAGCCGAATGGTAGGAATAGTTTAGTTGTAGATAGACAATTAACTTTTGAAGGAATGAAAGTTGAAATTGTGAGCTTTATTTTTATTGATCAAAATGAGGATTGCCACTTGGTGATCCTCATGCTTTTATCATGTTAAAATTCGAATCAGTAGGTGGCACTGGAATATTTGTGTTAATGACATAATGAGGGCTGTGTAGGGTCTACACATTCATCTGGCTTGATCTTTAAGAGACTTAAAGATCATGTGTAGGTTTTTACACAGTTCTGGTGTGTTTTGACAAGATCAAATCTTTTGAAGATTTGGATGTCTGTAAAACGGATTCGAATATTTTTAGCATATGGGATTTATGCTATTTCAAATTTTGGTACTCTGGCATACCCATTCCTAGGTCTCCTTGTCCTGTTTGATGGGCCCAGCCTTGGCTGAGGGTGTCAGAGGAGGATCCTTGGCTCATGTCAAACTCTATGAGAATTTGTACTCAACCACAAGTAAATATGATTATCATGTAAATTACATGATAAAAGTATGAAGATCACCAAAAGATGATCCTCATTTCAATTAAGTCAAAATAGCTCATCATATTAATGTAATTTGAATACTTCTCTCATCTACTACTGGGACCAACATGTTTCTTGCCTTGTGCTCTCCTTCTTCTATTTAATTTTCTTGTTATCAGCAGGGCAGCATTGGCGGCATCTCCAACATCACTCTGGAAGATGAGATATCATACATGGCATAGATGATGTGCACATATTTAATTGAAAGTGTTAGATCATAAAATTATTGTAAAAAATGAGAAATATATCACTTTCGTATCTTACACTTTCATTCCCCTGTTTGTTATGTTGATATTGATAGCAGCAGGGCAATTGTGGCAGTGTTGCATGGTTCAGTCTCTGGGCTGAGATCAAGGGTACTGGCTGTGACTGTAGCATAAATGCCACGTTCCCATTATGATTTTCAAAACTAGATGAGAGTGTGTGACCTATGTAGTTGTAGGGATGAGGGGTCAGGTTTTTCTGTTGGCTAATGCTTAAATCCAGACAGTATCATACTGGGTTTCAAGACAAATGCCGGAAAACAGAAAAACATACTTAGAGCTAAGGTACATCTAAGGTGGGGTTAGGGTAAGTCAAAGGTAGGACTAGGGTTTGCCTAAAATATATGTATGCTTGTCACAATTTCATACCTATGATGTTGTGATACCTTTAAAGCAATCAAGATATCAACAAAAATGATCATGCTGATTGTGACATTGATGATAACATACAAAAGAAAACTTCAAGTAAATTTATGAAAACACCATGGAAAAAATTAGTTAGTGCTCATAAAATAGTAAATTATGACCTTTGAAATAGTAACTTTCAAATTCAATGATTTACATGTACAATAAAGACATGTGAATTTGTGTTTGCATGACTAATTACATATACCTTTTAGTTATTTTACAAGATGTAAGTACACTCACAATATCTGTAGTCATATTTTTTGAACATGAAGACTTTAAAAATTAGTTCGCATTACTGATGTTAATTATCTACTAACTTACATGGTCTGACAAGGAGGCTTTCAGACATCCTCCCATTACAATGAAGTTAAATGCTAATGAGGCCATTAGAAGAGAAATCACCTTACTCAGAGAAGAGTTGACCTTTGACACAGTACAAACTTGCACTTCTGCTTATATGAGATGATCGAGGTTAGAATGATTTATCATGAGGTGTTTTTACGGATTGCACTGGTTGTGTAAATCATCAGAGAAGGGGGTAATTCATCTCTGTCATTTGTACTCCTAGGGGGACATACCACATGTATAACATTATTCTAATTCCTTCCATTAAGAATTTTATTCCCAGCATAGCTGGTATATTTCTGGTGTCTTTATCCTGATATCTAATTGCCCTGTTGATTTGTAATGAAGCAGAAACTGGGTTTTTGTGTGGGTACATTTTCCCACAGTTCTATGGTGAAGTTAATGTCTGCCAAAATAGACTTGCATTGGCCAATGAAGATCATTCTGATACAAGACAATTGAGGAAATTACCAGAATTTGACAAGAATTATTCTTGGTCTTGCATTATGTTGTGTGTATACCATGCTATTTGGAAACCATTCAATTAAACTATTTGTCTGAAGCTCCCAAAAAATGGAAAGTTGTTAACATCTGCAGTCTATCACTATGGTGGGATGTTTTTGTTGATGAACAAATTGAAGTGTTCTTCCTATTAATCATGACAATTGAGTTCTGTTATTCACTTTTGCTGGTAACACTGTTTTGTCATTTCAAAGGAAAACACGTACAAAGGTTGAATAAAAAATTGAATAGGATTGATTGCACCTCCCTCTGCATTGTTTTGAAAAAAGAACAATCAAGGATTTGGGCAGTGACTGCATATTATTCATGTTGTCTTTGCTGATTAAATTGTAGAGAAAGAGTTGTATTTGGCAAATTATACCATACAACCAATTGCATTGACTCGGCAACAACATCACCGATCACCGGTGGATTCACAAAATTTCATTTTCCAACACAAATTTGGTATTAACAGTAATATTGATGTCCACAAAAGTGCCAAAGCATGCACACAAAATGCCATGTCCAAAACTTCCTGTCCTAGTAAATGTCATGAGTCAATGACCACATCAAAAATTCTTTTTGCATCAAATTCCACCCAGTCATTCCTAATACATCTTGAAATCACTAATACTGTTACATATATAGATTCTTTACCATACAAAGGTCTACTTATTTTGGAAAATAACTTGGGGGTAACAAAAATTCATGGGCATCATTATTTTATCTAGCATGACCTGTATTGATATATATAACTACCAAAAAGCTAGTGGATCAAATATTATTTCTCTGAGACCAAACATGTGACATCTATAATAATGTAAAATACAAAGCCAGGTATGTGTTGAAATCACTAAGAATATTATCTAACTGCAAAAATTATCATAGAAGTCTAGCTGTTTCTAGAAAATGCTTGTGGTTAACAAATAATTGTGACGACCTTGTTTTTATCTCGTTGAACATTCCATTGATGATTATAAAAAGTGAAAAGCTATATCATCAATTATTCTTTCTCTATGATCTAACATGTAGCATCTATGAAAGATGTTATTTGTCTAGATATAGTTATAAGCACGATTTACTAATGAACACTTGTTAGGAAAGTGCCATATACAAAGCATTAATTGCTGCTTATACAAAGCCACCATACTACAAATGACCTATCTTTAGCTCCACTTGATTCCCCTATCCAATGTCAATGCAGTACTTGTTTAAGTGACAATGCTAGGAGCCCTCTTAACACTGTCACTCACAACATAGGCCCTCATCGTGTACCCACATGTCACCAACTCACACATCAACATACTTAAGCTTATCCCGATCCCTCTCTATCACAGCTCAGTTGTCATAGGCTTACAGCACTTCAAACAAAAGTTATGAACTTTAAAAAATCATGTAGTTCTTGGCACCTTGAAATATGAATGTCCAATATGTTGGTTTTGGTTTATATGTTGACAGAGAAGAGAAGGGATAGGGTGGCTAAAAATGTGAGCTTACAATAAAAATGTTGTACAAATTAGATAGTGTTCTTTAAGGAAGATTCCCATGCCTTTTTCATTCAAAATGCAATTCATCTGGGCATGAGCTGTTGCTGACTATTAGGAGTTTTTAAGAACACTCATACTGGATGTGTGATGTGCATGAATAGGACACATGCCATTGATTTGTCAAAATCCTTGTAGATGAGTTAGAAATTCACCATCTAATATTTGAGCTCAACATCCATGTGCATACAATGACTGGAATTCCACCACTAATCTCCAATTGTACAAGTTTAAATCTGATGAAGAGTGTTGCACAGATATCAAGTCTGCAGTTTTGGATTTTAAGACAGAGCTGATGGATACATTTTGCCAGGTGATTGAGAAAAAGTAGAGGAGAGTGGGAACATTAATGCTTTAATTTTTGACTCCTGGATGTAAGTAATGGAGAAAAGGTGAATATATAAACATTACAACATACGGAAACCGTTCCTTTATCTAAGTCAAAAGGTTTAGGTTAATTAATTGATGCTCTTCTGCACCAAATGTCACAAGTCCAATGAATATTGTTGCAAGGGTAAGTATTTGTGTGATTCCAAAAAAATGGTTTACTTGGAGGACCTACAGGTTGAATGGATAGATCATGTGATTCTGTGGGAAGGAAGTTTTAAGTAACAATGTCACATACAAAATAAACACATTTGTTCCCTGCATGGAAGTTAGTTTTGCTATGAGGGGGGTTGAGAGGGTGTATACCACCAAATGGAAGCTGATTTTTAAACTGATGGTATCCTGGATTTGATGCATTAGCATCAGTTGGTGAGACTTTTGTGCAGGCTTCCTGTAGAGTTGCAACTGAGTATTTGAAGACAAGGGTTGAATATGATTGGTACAGAACCAAGGATGACAAAATTCTTTCAGACTATGCCATTGGAACCCAGAGTAGGTCTGTGTAACAGACTGAGATTGAAAATTATTGTGAGGCCCAGGACAAAGAAAATCTTCAACAAACAACAGCAAGGAATCAAGCAGATAAGAGGAAGCAGTTTTTACTTGTTGGGGATGTGTAGCCGGATGGAAGGATTGGCGTGAAGAAGAGTGCTAGGGTCATAAGTTGGTGTTTTCTGGAGAGAGAAATAGTAGCTGATGCTTTTGAAGGTGTGTTTGGGGGAGATAAGGGGACAGTAGTGATATTGTCTGCGTTTAATTGCTTTGTGAGTATATATTTTTCCATGCTGCAATATGGAAATGGAAACATATACACTCATTCCCATCAGAGAGGTTACAGGTTAGGTTGGCTTCAGTCTCACAATAATTTTGAATGATTTTTCTCTATGACATCATTACTGTGGTGCTGTAACTATCATAATATAAGGATTTCATGAAGATAGTCTCATATTACAAAATCTCATCATTTTTATGAACATAGACATTTTCTACCAATACGTTGAGGTTTCAATCATTACTTGTGGTTGAAAAGTTATGGTTAATTGGCATTACACTAACCACACATCACCTGATATCACCTGATATATTTTTGGTGGGCGTACATATCACCATGTAATTTCATGTAAAAATGCTGCCAAAGCTCCCACCTCCAGAATGACATCTTCCAATTTGGGCCACTGTTCTGTCATCATGGGGATGGGTGTTCATTGGCATGATGGCACTGTAGGTTTGGGACCTAATGGATTGAGTCCCCCCTTCAACCATCAACATCCCCATTATGGTGCATGCCTCTGACAACAAAAATATGTACAGTGCCTTTGATGATAGTGCCTTCAAAGGGAATGCTTTTTATGACTGTGACTCCAAAGATGACACCTCCAAATATGGCACATTTGATGATGGCACCTCCAAAGACTACACCCTCAATGACAGCACCTTTTAATATGGCAAAGCCTCCAAAGAATGCTCTTTCTATGACTGAGCCTCCTAAGATGATGCCTTTGATAATGGCTCCACAAACAAAAGATTCTCCTACAATAGTGCCTATAATGATAGTGCCTCTCCAGTTTGGAAATTTTTCAGTTCACATGGGGATATGGCTTGTTTGTATCTATTTTGGGTTTCCGTTGCATAAGGTTGACTATTGTATTTGTGTATCTTCCAAAGCAGCAGTAGATAATCCTTCTACTCGTTTTGTTCTCCATGTTGAGAGAACACATTTACAAAATGTTTTAAGAATGTAAATTATTTTTTTACGTTAACAAAAAAATTGATTAACTAAAAGTTAAAGTAATTTCAATAATTAATTCTCAGATTTGGTGGTTGTTGCATAAAAAGGAAATGGCACTAGATGATTTTGTAGAATTTTTGATTGTTGCTTCCAATCAGCCCAGCCATTGCAGACTGCCACCAAGGCCACTGTCTTTCCATAGCTGCATCAGAAAATGCTGCCAAAGCAACATGCCCCTCTTGTAAATCCACAACCCTCTTTCATTTGTAGTACATGTGGCAATCAAGGATTCACTGGGATGGAAGGTTTTCCATTGTTGGCACAATAGAAAGGTGGGGGTAAATTGGCTGGAACTTCCGTTGTTGGCACAATAGAAAGTTGGGGGGGTAAATTGGCACAACTTGTTTGACAAAACAGTACTGCATTCTCAAGCAAATACAACAAGCCCATCTGTTACAGTGTGCAATCTCTGCTGTCAACCTGTGCAGTCATCCTTTGACCCATCAAAAATGTTGCTACCACATCCAAGATAAACAACGGATTACCGCTCACAAATCAAAAATCACAAATCACAATGGGTGATGAAAGAAGCATAATGATTCATTTGATTTTGTCTTCATCAAATAAATGTGGACACATAGCCATGTTTTGAGGAAGAAACAGAAAAATGATGACTCTATACAAGACAAAAGCACCGTAAGGTTAAGAAAGAAAGCACCATTGTTTTTGTCAAAGCAAAAAATTAAAATATCTTGGATGTACTCAATAGGAAGGTGAGTGTAGTATATGGTATCACTTCAAAAATGTTACTGAAATATTATAGCAAATTGGATGAGGGATAGAGAAATGATTTGCACCAAATTGAGAAAGAGGGTTGGGGGGAGATAAGAAAGCACAATCTAATGAAGGTCTCTCATGATTAGGAATGAGAGCTGTTCTTAAAATGCATTGAATCAATCATGTCCAAAATCTTTGAATCTCCTTTGACTAATTAGTTTTTCATTACTTCATACTTCTTGTTTCTTTCTGTGTATTCTAAAGAACATTCATGTAAAATTTTATGGTGCATACTAGCTGCAAAGTAATTTGCTGTATTAGCACTTGTCACTGTTCTTGGTCAGTTACATCAAGTAACTACACTATGTTGCATGTAAACAGTTAACTAATCAAGATTTTATGCTTATGTTGCATGTAGACTTAAGTCAATGTGGTAAAACAAATTATTTTGTTTTTCATTTAAGTTACATGATAAACATTTTCCTGTGTTAACCAGAATTCCATTTTATCTTGATCTTAGAAGATAACTTGATACTTGGTCTTGCTGGCTATCTTGGTCTAGACAAGACCTCTTGGTCTTGGAAGACTACTTGGTATTGATCCCTCCTGGTGACATGGTGTCCTTGACACATTGGATGCTAGGTATTCAAATCATACATTCGATTATTTTGAGGTTACAATCCATTATTGAAGTAGATAAAAGTACTTCAGTTGAGGTAGATACTTGGTGCATGTCACTTACCCCCGTGATTGGAGAATCAGGTTGACACATTGAAAAGAAAACCTCAATGAGGAAAATGTGCCAAAAACCCTTGTATGAAAGGGAAAAAATGTGGCCCATGGAACAATAAAACCTCAGTGAAAAAATCCTGGATGAGCCAAGCTTGCAAAAATACCTTGTGTTAAGGGGAAATATTGCAAGTTACTGGTGGAATATCTTACATGCATCATAGTATTTTTAGTCAAAAGTGTATGGGCTTGTGGAGAGGTAGACTTGGGTCACATAAGTCAGTGTCAGCCTGAACTTTGCCATGATGTGTTTTTTATGCTCTCCTAAGCAATAATGGTAATGAATTACTTGTGAATGAAACCCTGAATATCTCATTATATGAATCTTAAGATAGGTCAAGTATTACATCCATGAGAGTAGTGTGGAGTAAAATACATTTGATAATATACAAGTGCTTTCATCAACCATATGATGATACCTTGAGAGGACATGGTGAGGTTGGTCTGGTGTTGTTTGTCATCTCCCATTGCTTATGCTTGTGTACTAGAAGGGAAAGCCAAACAATAGTTCCTATCTTTTCTATTGTATTGACCTAAGCTGTATCTAGACAAATAAATATTATGTAAAAATAGTGTAGAAGCTGTCATAAAATGCTTTTTATAGGTAAATTAAACATAGAAAAAGGAGCAATTAACTGAATATGTTTCATTGTGTAAAAATG
This sequence comes from Cyclotella cf. meneghiniana, assembly GCA_036940065.1. Taxonomy (NCBI): domain Eukaryota; phylum Bacillariophyta; class Thalassiosirophyceae; order Thalassiosirales; family Thalassiosiraceae; genus Cyclotella; species Cyclotella cf. meneghiniana. The sequence continues at coordinate 9,333 of JALLPD010000615.1, forward strand.
AAATTGTGTAGACTTCTACACGGATCTGGTATGCTTCTATTCCTGACACAACAAGATCTGTGCAGGTTTCTACCTGCTGTGGTATGATTGTCAGCAGGAGTTTTGGATCTGGATCTATTCTCAGAAATTTAAATAAGGAGGATCATGAATTCTTGCTATTTGCAAGTTCTGTTCAAAATTAGGAGATGTTCTGTATCTCCTAAAAATTATAAGTATGTTAAAGGCTACCTTAGAACACTACTGTAGAGTAGATAATTGGTCTGCATATAACTTGCCCCCATGATTGGAGAATCAGTGTGGCTCATGAATAAGTTAAACACCAGCAAGGAAAACATCTAGTATTAAGCAAGACTTGCAGAAAAACCTCATTGTTAAGGATGAAAATTGAAAGCTACTGGTGACTTGTGGTACATACACGTATGTTTATGTAGTATTTTTAAGTCTGAGTGCTTGTGGAGAGAGCAATTTGTGATGCTTTGTAGCCACTATTTGAGGACTCTCATAAGTAAGAAAGATATGACTTATTTCCACATAAACCCTGATTATCGGATTGTACAAATTGTGATAGTCCAAGTGTCACTTCTATACAGACTGAATATTTGTGTGGGGTAGCAGACCTTTGCTTACTATAGCATTGCTTTCATGGACCATGTGACCATAACTCTTCAAGAGGATGTATTAAGATTGGTTTGGTGTTGACTGTTGTCTTCTATTGGTTGTATCTGTGTGTGCAAGATTGGAATGCCAAACAATAGTTCCATCTACATTTAGGTGATAGGCACTGGGTAGTAGGTTTGAGTGAATGGTGTACTGGTGTTTTAAGGAACACAAAATGCCACTAGAAGCTGCTGAAAAGACCATTATTTATTCAGCAAGTCAAGCATCATCATGAAGTGGTAGATGTTGATCTCTAGTAAGATATTCACTTATCAATTTTTTGAAGAAACAGGTTGACTTACACTGGGTCCAAATGATATGCATATAGTCCAAAAGTGGAGTACTGAAACTGCACTTTAATGTCACAAGGAGTGTACAATGTGGGTATTAAACCAGTTCTATTCACAAAGGTGCTAATAGTACAGATATTTTGCCTGGCTCATGCATCCTTGGTAAGAGTTTTTGTCTATTATTTCGCCCTATTGTACCAATGTATCCATGAGAATAGGTGCCCAATTTGATCAGCTACTGGAAAGTGAGCAATGTCAAGTCATACTTACTGTTGAATATAATCGTTAAAAGGTATAAAGGTTTGTGTCTGTCTCTTTGTGTATGAAGGAGAGTCTGGATCCAACAGAGACGGCATCCTCTGATACATTGAGGATCATCATGAGTGGTCTGCTAAACCTATGCCAAATTTTGGGAAATGTAGGTGTAGATAAGAAAAATGAAAAGTGGTTTCCTGATGATTGGAGAATAATTTTTATGAGCTATTGAAATGCTTGGAAACCAAGGACTACAAACTATTAGTCCTCTCATTGTTGCATGTAATTTACACAATAATGGATTAGTTGTGTAAATCAGAGCTCCAGGAGATGCTGATTGAGCAAACATTGTTCTCAAACAATCATGGGAAGATTGATTGAACTGGTTAGGGTATCTTGCCAGGGCTGATTTAAATTTGGTCAGATTGATTGGACTCGTCCATCAGTCCCATCAGTCATTGTGGACATTTAATTATTTTTAAACTAAATCAATTTTTGGGAATGAGTCCTATGTCCCAAAGAAGTGCATATTGTGGGCCTGAGTCCCTGAGAGCATCCTTGACTTATGTCACTTGCCCCCCTGAATGGAGTGATATGGTGTAAATGTGCACAAAAATGAAGCCTCCTGGGTATGGATAACCTTCAGGCAGGAAAAAAATAAGTTGTGCAAATGACAAAGTGCAGTGTTTGTATGGAGGCAGGGGATTGATGCACAATGTGTGTCTTATTTTAAGCAAAATATGGTGTAGCTCTCCTAATGTTTAATCTTTCCAATTTTGTTCTGTGTTGAACCTTATGGTGCTATTTGTATGAACTGACATGATGGTCCAAGGATCACTTTCATAATGGCTTTCAGATTTGTGGAGGATGCCATCTTTTTGCAGCAGTACTTTGTCACCAGGTTGATAGTCCCAGTCAACATGGGCAGAGTTCTCCCTGTTTGTATTGTTGTCTGATTGTTATTGTCTGTATCCCCCTGTTTTTGTCCAGTTGGCAAGGTAAGGGACATCAAACAACATGTCCCTGCCGAAAATTGCCCTGCCTTGCAAGGTTCAGAGTACTGTGTGGTAGGTAGAGTGAATGGCCCATATGCCATTGGTGAGAAAGTTGGCTGTGTCACTCTCACTGACTATGTTGGTCATATCTAGTTCAGCTGTGTGGAGCATTGCCATGTTTGTTTGATGCACTCCCTTGAGTATAGCATTCACTAGCCCATTCTGAGTCTGTTTGCCATTGTAACACTCCAAAATCACATAATCTTTGGATTTCCTTCTTAGCAACATCCAAATGCTTTTCAGATATTGGAAAGAGCCAACCATGGTATGGATATGCTCTTTCTTGCGATTGGAGGGAAACCGGCTCACAATCCCAGTCACCTAGTGCCCATCAAAAAGCTCCTCAAAGTCTTGTAGGAGCTTCAGTAAAGATGATTGTTCTGGGGCACTTAGATGTGTGGAATTGTTTTTACAATATCTCTGAGATTTGTCCTTACATAATTGGTGTCAAGAATTTGTATGAGGCATTTGGTGGTATCCAGTGTGCTCTGATGTGCTTTGGAAATCTCTTGATTGATGCTATTATTCATCATCCAAGACTTCTCAATTTGAGCTCATGTTTAATTTGTTGATGTCTCTCACTGGCAGTGAGATGTCATCTAGTGTTATTTCTTTTGTTCAAAAGTCTAGGACAATTCCTTACTCTTTCATGGTGTTGCTACCAAGAATAAGGTAAAACCCCGGTATGGTCATGACATCCTTGTCATACTCTACAATGTCAGGTTGTAATAAATACTCTCTGCTTGCGGAATACTCGAAGAATTTTACTCTGATTTCCCCTTTCATTTATTTGGAAGCTCCCATTCAACATATTCTGAGACTTTGGCACCTGCCTAGACAGGTAGGGAAAGCATTTCTCTCTTGCTTTTGGAAGGAAGAAAAGGTCTCTATCAGACCCTGAGTCCAGTAAGACTTTTATTTTGTTACTTGGGCAACCTTTCAGAGGCTGCTTGTTTACTCTGGAAGTTGACTTTCAGTCACTGGTTCCATGATAGCTATTAGTGCCATGACACCTAGATATTCTTCAGCATTGTTTTGACCATTGTCTTTGTTATCTTTGAGGTTTTCTCCAACAAACTTATTGCTGTTGTCATCCTTGTTGTCCTGAGTAATGTTTGTGATTGTGGAACAAATTTTTGGTGTAAGATTTTTTTATCTTTTTGACATCAATGTCTTCGAAATATTAGATTTATTTATTTTAGTGCTTTTATCTTGGAACAAAATTTTTCTAACTTATTTTTATTTGTGGTATCAATATTGCTTTTATTGCTTACATTGAATTTGGAATTTGGGGTAGTTTTATTCAGACTGGGGTAAGCATAATTTTTAAATGAGTCATTTAATTTATGTTTTTTACAATTATTCAACTCCCCGGTGCTATCTGGCTCACCCCTTCAGGAACTTTCAATGGAGTTGCTATTGCTGTCTGAGTTTATTAGCACAAAATTTCTTATAATTGTGTGTATTTTTGCGCAGTGCCTTTATCTCTGTGTGCTACATATGCGCAAAGTTTGCACCTTTACACTTTTTTTTCTAGGGCTGGGGTCTACCTGCACTCCCATTACCTCTGAAATGTGTGCCATCTTTATTGAAACAATGACAGTCATGTGCATTGTGGCTTTTGAACATCCCCCCATGCTTCTTGCAGAGAAAGCAATGTCTTTTGGCCCAGCGTGCCTTCTTAGGTTTCGTTGGAAAGCGGGAGTTGATTAACTTCATCTTGCACTTCCCTTCAGCCCCTTTTGTTTTGGTAGGATTCTGGGCCTTTTAGTTTACTTCTGCATTGTTCTTCATGCATAAAGCCCAAGTACTGATGAGAGCGGTATTCTCCATCAAGTTGTATTGGGTCTGCTATTTGGACAGACAAATGCCCAATAGGTGTGCCGCAAGGTCAGCATCATCAAGGGGTAATACCTTCTTGGCCACCTGGATGGCTTTAGGGCTGTAGTGAAGGCATGGGAGTTTCTCAAGATAGTTGTTCATTTGCTCTACCTAGACAAAAATCGACGTATTGACACCCGGTTGGGCTTCTTCAATTTATTGGTGATGTAATACTTGAGGGTCTCTCCCACATCAAATTGAAGCATTGTTTGAATGTGGAACATGATGCAGTTGCAGAAGTATTCCCAAGTTTTGGTGGGACTCTTAGTGTGAGGGATTCTGAAGACATCCTCCCAAGGAGCTTTTGTCACCTGGATCTTTTTCACTTTCTCCCAAGGTTGCCTGGCCTTGTCGGAAAGCAGATTGCCATGTAGTTTGAATGGCTTTGCTTGTGCTGATGTCACAGCAAGCTTTGCTTCCTTGACTTTTGCAGCAGCCTCTTTGCATGCCGTCTTGGCAGCTGCTAGGGAGATGATGTGGTGTTGACGTCAGGGTCTGGATTTGAACCCTTCTCCTTCTGATCCTTTGCCTCTTTTTTCTGGCCTTTGTCAGCTGAGCGTACTCAGTCTTTGCAGGATCTCACTCTCAATATGCGGCCTCTAGCCTAATCGTGGCATCATAATTCATGTTAAGTCCAATCTGCTTGCACACATGTATGACGGTGCGTACATGTAGGAAGAACTGCTTGGGATTCCAGGATGCCCAGATCACCACCTTGAGCTCATTCCCCATATTTGGGAGAGTCAGTTTGAAGTAGGTGGTCTTTTTGGTTTTGATGAGGGTATCCTGTATAGGATCTTGCTCGTGAATGTATCATATAAGAGAATTCTTCCCTCCCATGCCACTCTTGCACTCCACCAACTTGAGCCCTTTGGGGATCAACTTGGCAGCAGACATCCTTCAAAGAGCTTCTCCCAGTTTGGACCCAAGAAATAACTTCTCATAGGAGCTTCTTGGAGGACAACTATAAAGAATGTTGGTGCAGCAATGTGCAGTGATGGTGGTACTCTGTCGGCAAGAATTTTTTGTTAACCAGTCTGTCAGTTGACTGGGAACAATGTCTGTGCATCAGTAGGAAAGTTAAAAGGTGTGGTGGTGCAAGAAGGGAAAATTTGGAATTCGGCTATCAATGATGGTGACCTAAGCTGAACCTTAGGGAAAATGTAGGTGTAGATAAGGTAAGTAAAAATGTGGTTCCCCGATGATTGGAAATTAATTTAATGAGCTATTGAATTGATTTAAACTGAGGACTAGTCATCATGTTTTTTCATGTCATTAACTGTGTAGGTTTATGTACAACTCTGGTATGGTTGTGCTAAATACATAATGAGGATTTGTGTAGAATCTATACATCTTTGGTATGATCCTTTTTAAGAGACTTAAAGATCATGTGTAGGATTCTAGAGAGCTCTGGTATGTCTTTGACAAGATCGAATCTTTTGAAGATTTGAATCTCTGTTAAGTAAATCTTTTACAGATTCGTAAAGTTTTGGCAAATGGGATTCATGCTGGTTGGTATTTTTCATTCCCTTACATACCCATGCTTAGACAATTTTAGGCTAGGGGTGCTGTGAG
>JALLPD010000616.1:0-15092 GCA_036940065.1 Cyclotella cf. meneghiniana
TTCCCAAAAATTTCCCAAAATCTTGGGAATGTTGGCCCGACATGTCATTTGGGGGGGTCAGCCAACACGACACGACACCAACATTTCCAACTAAGCAGACTATGTCCAAGTCCCTCCTGAAATCTAAAAACAAAACCAGGAAATAATTGTTGTAGGTGATGTTATGTTTGCATCAAGACTGTCTTTTTTGGTAACTGTCCCTCAGGGTATCAATCTTGTAACCTCTGGAATTAGTCTTAAGGATGCTGTTAACAAGGATATTAAGATCTATCAGAAGAGAGAGTTAATTTTTCAAACTGCTTTAGTGGATGGTCAGTTTGAATGCATCAAAGATCACTTACAGGGTACCAATCTCAATGCAACTGCAGCTGCAGTGCATGCACTGGAGATAAAATGTAAAATTAGGGTTATTAAGAAACAACACCAAGCTCTGTCAGCAAGAATGTCATTCCATACTGTACCAGGTAGGATTATGTTTGAGTCAGTTGCATTTGTTTTAATGTGGTTGAATGCATTTCCATCCAAAAATGGCTGTTCTCAAACTTACAGCCCTTGTGCCATCATGACTAGCACACCCTTGGATTGGAAGCTTCATTTTTGTGCACCCTTTGGCTCTTTTGTCAAGTCTATGTCAACACACAGCCACACAACTTGCCCAGTGTGCATATGGTTGATGCTATCTGCATGAGTCCTACCAGAAACCTGCAAGGCAGCTACAAGTTTATTACCTTAGATACTATAGTGAAGATAACTTGGTCCCAGTTTGTTATGTTGCCCATGCCTGAGACAGTTCTTCAATGCATTCATAAAATTGCCCAGTAGAAGGCCAACCTAACCGCCTTGATCTGAAATTTACTGCAGGTAATGGCGAGATCACCGATGGGTTGTCTATGGTGTGACTGATCACACCATGGCAGGAGTGCATGCCTATGATTTTGCTTGGGAGGTGGTTGATTCCCCTGACATGCCTGACTTGACTGGGGCTGACTCTGATGATGGAGGTGATGGCTCTGATGATGGAGGTGATGACTTCATTCCACCATCCCTTACTGACCATATTATGGTGGTGCAGATTTGTGGACTTATGATAGTGATGATAGTGATGCCAGGACTGCTTCCAGTGTAAAGTCTGAATATAGCAGGAGTGTCCCCAGCAGTGGCCATGAGGAAATTTTTGATTCTCACATGTATGACAAGAGTACAGTGAGTGGAACTGGCAAGGAATCATTTAATGTTGAGATGATGAGTATTTTCCAACCAATGTCTCTGATAGAAAGATGATGTATGATCCATCAGATCCCTCAAGTAATCGTCTTGTTCATGCATTAGATCAGGGTCTAACAGATAATGAGCCTGATTGAACATATCACCAAGTGTAGATCCTTCAGAAATGCTCATCTGTAACTTAAGAAACAATAGAGTACAGGATTGCTTGTATTGTTTTGGGTTAGCAAGCATTGATTACAAAGAGAAGACATCAAGACCAAGATATACTAGAGGTTATAGTATGACACTGCAGGTCCTACCACAGCCACCAAAAAATCAGTTTCATGTTACAAACATGTTGCGTGAAACACAGCAGATGTTTGAAGACAGTGAACTGGATGGGCTGACAGCTGTGGAAGCATACAAGATTATGGTGAACCTAGAAGGTAAGATGCTTCCTTGGGCTGGTGCTAAAGTCATGGCTCAGTACAGCCTTAAAAAAGGGGTTGAAAGCATTTGGAAAGCATTGTGATGAGTCATCCATGTGCGAAATACATTCAAACCAACCAAAATTGAGGATCTCACACCAGAACACTTCAGAAAGGCAATTGATCTCATTTTCCTGGAAAAGAAGCACAGTGGAAACATCAAGAGTAGAATCTGTGCAGATGGTAGAAAACAGAGGGATGACATTAATAGAGAAGATACCACCTCTCCAACAGTCATGACATAATTGGTGTTAATTACTGCTGCTATCGATGCAGAGGAGGGATGGGATGTTGCCATAATTGACTCACCTGGTGTTGGAAGTCTTCTTACTGCCAATTCAACTTATCTAGACTCTCAATAACAAATCTAGACAAAGTGACAAGCACACTTGTTGACTTTTGCATTCAATTTATTATGATTTACTACTTCTATTGATCTAGACAATACAGTTGGTTGTGCACTCCAAAAACATATTAAAATTACTGCAAGACTCAGAAAACTCAACTAAGACCTGACTCAAATATTGTTGCACTACCTCCATTCTGAGTTTGAGTGAAAAAATACCCTTTAACACCTGGTGCCTTTTGCATGCTGATATGGATGACTTAGTAGCAATGGTATTATGTTTGTGACTTTGTGGAATTGATGGCAGCAGTAGCACCTGAAATCTACAGAAGATACATTACCTACAGAAAGGATAGGAAGGCTATCCTGTAGGTTGTATTCCAAAAGGCTTCATATGGAACTCTCAAGGCTGCTCTGCTGTTCTATTGCAAGCTGGTGTTGGAACTGAAAGAGCATGGTTCAAGATCAATGAGTATGATATTTGCATTGCTACCAAGACAGTCAATGGTAAGCAAATAACTATTACATGGAATGTTGATGACTTTAAGATCTCACACATGGATAGAGAAGTGGTTGGTGAAGTAATCAAATGGTTTAAGAGCATGTATGTTAATGTGAGAGTTTCACGTGGGTATCAACATGATTGCTTGGGCATGTACATAGATTTCTCAAATCACAAACAGTTGAGGGTTAGCATGGTTGACAATCTGAAGAGGATGATTGCTGTGTTTCCTGAGGCTATCATCTCAAATGCTGATATGCCAGCAACTGATAGGCTGTTTGAGGTGAGACCTGACAAGGATCCCAACAAATGGCTCTCAGATGAGTCAAGGGCTTCTTCTTTTCATCATGCTGTTGCCCAGGCACAATTTGTCACAACAGGATATTGCCACAATATAAGAATGACAATTGCATTTCTCTGCACTTGGGTGAAGTATCCCAACAAAGATGATTAGGTGAAGTTAAAGCACTGTCTTAAGTATATTCGGGGTACACTTTATCATGTTCTCACTATTCTAACCTCCAACCTAAAAATGAGATGTATCCAATGGTGTATGTTGATGCTGCTTGTGCATGAGGATTTTAAATCACATGCTGGTGTGGGAATGACTCTTGGAAAAGTAATTTTGATTGGGATATCATACAAACAGAAATTGAACACTAAGAGTTCTACCAACGGTGAGCTTGTGTTAGTGGATGATGCATCAGGGCAGATTATATGGATAAATTATACCATTGAGTTGTTGGGGTACCAGGCTAACTGACGGTTTTATATCATGAAAATCAGTGTGTTATAGAAAAATGGTAAGGAGTCCAGCAGCACAGAACACACCACATCATTTGTTATTTCTTTATCACAGAAGATTAAGTACCATCACTCTGAAGAGATGTGGGCTGGTCACTTCACCAAGCCTCTTCAGGGTGAAGCACAATACAAGTTTTGATCACAGATTATGAACATGGATCCCGGTCTTACTAGTGCTGATTTGGCCTGGGACCAAGCACTGTCCTTCAGTCCCAGTCCTCAAGAGTGTACCATAGGATCCATAATGCCATGCAAATGACAGTATGAGCCATGCAAAGCAAAGGATCTCATGGGCAGTGTAAAAGATTGAACAGACAGTGGAAATACAGGTGAACATGGTGTAGGTGTCAAGACCCTTGGATATGAAATAGTGTCATGACTACCTTTGTCAACCATAAAAAAGATCGTGAGGTTTCATGATCTAAGAGCAGCTGTAGTGTTAATGCTTTGGACTTAGAGAATTAAATTTGTGAAAGGTGTCCAGTTGCTTTATTGTGTAGTTCAGTTGGACCATATTATTTTAATTGTTTCAATTTGCTAGGAGATAGCAGCAGAATCAACTAGAAGAGGTATTAGAGGTGTTCCAACAATCTGAGAATGTGTTTCTTAGATTCCCATTTTTACGGTTGTTGCTCATACAATGATATGCCCTGAAAAAGGCCTCAGGGGGATCCTATGATTGGAACCTTTTGGCCCTTTTGGCTATGTTATGGTAGGTGGCTCTACTTATTGGTAAGTAGGTCGCTTGAAGGTCAAGACAAATATTTTGCAAAAAGTGCAAAAATACACTACTATGTTAAAGTGAAAATAACACCGGTGTGATATTTTTCCCATCAGCCGCATAATTTTCCCATGCTAATGTGCCTTCAAAATTTGATACCCTCCTCCAAAACCCATGAAAATTTTAGGTATGTAATATTACCTTGGTGTTACTGTGAGTAACATATAACACCAAAACTTTGCTAACAATTTAAGAAGGGGAGGGTGTAAAAGTATCCAAAAATTACACTTAGACCGGACAGATGGTGTGTCTGAAAAAAAGAATTTTTGAGATACAGTGTTATGCAACAATATTTTTTCACTGCCCAAAACATCACAGCATCAGGTTCACGGTGGTGCTTCTTTGCACTCCACAACAATGGCCTTGGTGTTGCATCAGCCATCATCTCTGTTGACAATTCTGCTGCACAATGTCATTGACATACCTACTGCCTTGACCGCTGCATTGATCATCACTCAAATTGCCTCCTCCTGCCTTGAATGCAGCAGTAGCAGCAGCTCCGCCCACAGCAGAGGAGCAGCAGCCCCATCAGAGCTCTTCTTCTCTCTCCACCATCATCACTATTGGAATTTCAACTGCATTTGTCTCTGTTTCTTCTCGCTGTGTTTCACAATGCCTGCAATTTTTCAGAACTCAGCATGGGGGTTGTCTGTGGTGGCTGCACTCTCTGTTTTCGCAGGAGCCTCGGTTAGGTTGGGGAAGGGGGGAATGAACAAACCCCTAGAAAATAATATCCAATATCTATTCTTTGATACTAAACATGGTAGATAGATTATCCATATTTCCACTGAAGTGAGGATAGATTACCAGGATATTTCATAGTAACAAGGATAGATAAGGATGTGTCCAGGAATATATTCTATGGCACATATATACACATAAGCATAATTACTAGTATTAAAACTACACCACCACTGCCACCACCACCTCCTCCTTTTCTCCTTCTCCTTCATCAGCGAACATCACAGTGGCATGTCCATTCCTCCATTCTGCCTGCTCCTCAATCTTAGCCTGAATGTCCTTTCTGTTGCATTCTTTCCTCATCTTGTTGGCTGCCCTGATATCAGAATCACTCCAAAGATCCTTGTTGCAGTTCAAGTAGAGGATGCATTTCAACATTAAAGGCAAGAGAGAGGTGCTTTGCTTGGTTAGGATGTAAACTGCAATACTCCATAGCCTCTCAATCTCAGCCGCAGACCCACAAATTATGTCCACATTGATGTAATTGGAAATAAAGTTGTCAGCCTGCTTCCTTTTCTTGTAACTCTGAAAGAGTCTGTCAGAAAAAGAAATGGGCTCCTCATCTACATCACTGCAATCCTTGTTGTCTTTTGGGTAGCCAGGACACTTAATCTCGAGGAGACAAGAACAAGCTTCTTGTTCTGCTGAGGTCATATCTACCTCACGGCGCTGTTGAATCTTGATCACTCCAGTAACAAAATCTGGGTTAGAGTCATAATAGTTGCCAACCTTGATCTTGTTAGACTTAAGCTCACAGAACTCAAATGTATCTCCCTCCACTCCATGTCCAGTCTGGATATGTTCACAGAGAAAATCAAAGGCACTTTGGCAGTCAGCAAGGGTATGTCCTCTGGGTTGTAGGTGCTTCTTGGAGACTACCTTGATAGCTTGGAGGTACTTGAGGTGCTTGTTGATCTTATCTGTTGTGCGAGACTTGATGACTGTTTTCTTTTGGACCTTTGTGAACTTGGTTGGGTAACGCTTGACAATATTCTTCAGGAAATCCTTGCACCTCAAGTTACTTTGTAAGACATGACATAAATTGTTCCACCTGGTGATTGACTTGGACTTGAGCTTCATACATGTATATGTAGTTGATTGGGCATTGGCCAGATTACCTGACAGTTTGTTGCCACCAACAATAGAGGTGTGTACATCATGAATTGAATATACAAGTGCACTGAGATCAGGGGTGTCCTTCTCCTTCTCTTTACCACCATTATTCAATGAATGGTCAGACAAACAAGATGATGATAACCAAGATCTTTTGCTATCTTGGGGTCTAAATATGTGCTATATGCAACTTGACAAACAACAAAGTCTGCAACATCATCAAATGAGAGACTCTCAAACAGTTCAGTTAAATGTTTGACATGAACTGGAGCATTAAACAAGGTTGATACCATGCCCTGTGGTACAACTGCAGGCATATGTTAACACATGAATTTGGCTTGAATCTAACAATTAATAGTGAAATAATCACTTAAATATCTTCCCACATTATGCATACTATCTTCATCATTGTCATCTCCACTGCTGCTACTAAGTCTGAGATACTACAGCGCCCCACTTCTCTTGTTGTGCATCTGTCTCTTCCTCATTTTGAAAGAATCCCAATGGTCTTGCACTCAATAATGCTGGACAACTTCATACTTACCTTCCAGCTTCAAATAATTCTCATAACTAGCAATGACTCCAAAGTAGTGGGTGCCATACCTGCTGAAGCCATCATGGACGGTACAGCCCTTCTTACCTAACATTTCCTTCTTGATCTTCTCTTCAACAATGAACATCAAATGGATCATTGTGTCTTGGATCGTTTTGACATACAAAGGCTAAACATATTAGGGCTTTTGCAAAGTTGGACTCTAAAATTTGGAAATTGGTATTAATTCAAGAACTGCAAGCTCAATAAATAAGAGCCATGACCTCTCCATGGGTCTTAATTTCATGCCAAGGATGTTAGCAAGAGATTTTGTGATCTTGTCACCATTCTCCTTCCTCAATGCCTTGACAATTTCATCAAGGTTATCATATCCACCATAGCAGGACCTGAGATGAGTCACTGCATTGACATATTTTGTCTTTGTGACAACAAAGGTTGCTTTGTTGCATCTTGTGCCACTCACTTCATTGATGATTCTGGGGCAATGGACAACATATCTTTGAATGGGATTGTCATTTGGGTTCACACAGTCCTTCCAATCATCAGGATACAACGCTTGGAACCTATCTTTGTCACTGTAACGAGTGCATTCACATCAACTAGGGGAGGGGCAGGCTTGGATATATTCTTAGGTGGCACGATGTAGGATATATCGATGAATGAATAATTTCATATATTTAGTATCTGTGTCGTAACACAGAAAAAGTGTGAGAAATAATGTATGTTCATTTTCATTCAGTGTCGATGTCAAACAGCATGGGAACAATCAAAAGTAGAAGTCTCAGTTGAGAGTTAGGTCTGCAAACTCACTTAGTGTCCACAAGGATACAAATTGAAGATCCAAAGATTGCATCCAATCAATATTGATGCACCCAATGAATACTGCTATGTGGGATAAATATGAATACTGTATTTCCTTCTGTTCGCCGTCCTCGTATGTATGCACATCTTCCTTGATTGCATCGCCATCCTCATCCTTATATGACCCTTTTATTATGTTACAACTAGGTTTTTCAGCTTTGATTTTTGAAATCGCTCGTGTTGCGGGTTGGGTGTTCAAAGTCCAGTTCGGCTTGTCCTTTTTTCCAATCTTGCAGTTCTTTGTTGACTTGTTCTGCTTTGACATGGTTGTTCTGAGGAATGAGGGTGTGTTGCTGTTAGCCTTTGGCGTAATGTTATTTTGATCAACATGCCCTATTCGCTTAGGAACTAAAATTAGTTAACAATTGAATCGAGTAAATTGTAATTAATTTAATAGATTCGAGTTAACTAGAAAAATTGTAGAAAATCTGCATAGGATAGTCGTGGACCCTGTCAGCATATTTGCAAAGGTGGAGGATGCCTGGGTATTGTAAGCCTTCTTTTGACGACAATTTGAGGATTGGGCGAGGTATGGTTGGGAGGTTAGCCTATTCTTGATGGTGGTTTGTTTTTGTTCTTTCAAATTATTGTGTTTTTGAACAGAATGAAAAATAATTGCAGTTAAAGCAAGTTTGTTTTGTCCTAAAAATGTTAAAATTACAATAAAGGTACATGTTCAGGCTAGTCATGACTATATGTGGACAATCCAAAAGTATAGTACCTATGGATGTCATAGTAACTGAATACCACACTATAGAGTGTTATTTTCTATGTCAATTGTACTGATATAAATTATCTTAAATTATTATCCATGCACACTTACAGTGGCCTGTTCGGCTCACTGAAACAAGCCAGCATTGGTGTCTAACAAATAATGCATTCATGACAGCTTTAGTGTTGAGCGGGTTCTTCTAAATCGATTGTTCAATTATTATGGAACCACCAATAAACAACCATTCATTGTGAAACTGCCCCACATAGTAGCCTATCATATTGCAGCGCTACCACCGCAGTTCATCACTCCATGCACGAGAATCTACCAGTCTCCTCTAATAGAAAAGTCACTTGGATGTCATGATAGCCTCAATCATGGCATTTTGTCCTTGAATCATGGCATTCTGTCCTTGAATCCTGGCATTTTGTCCACTGATCATCAGGACTGTGGCAGTATAACCAACTGCGACGAGACCGACCGTGAGTGCAGCGAGTCCGAGCATCTTGGAGTTCAGAGATTGCATCCTAGATTCCAGAGATTGCATCTCTGACTTTATGCTAGATCTCAGAGATTGCATCTCTGACTGCATGCTAGATTCCAGAGATTGCATCTCTGACTGCATGCTAGATTCCAGAGATTGCATCTCTGACTTTAGGTTGGATTCCAAGGCCTTTTCCCACTGGGGTGTCTTGTCCTCCGGCGGCGGCAAATTGGCGGTCGATTTGTAGACACGTTGGCGTTCTCGTGTCTTGCATCTGGGGAACACGGTAGTGTTGCCGGCCCCACTGCCCCGTTGAATACCGAGACGAGTCATGCTGCGGCGACTATTGGCGACGAGGAGGAGGCGTGGAGGAAGACGGGAGGAGAACATTGTTATGTTTGGTAGGATCGGGGGTCGGGCGTTGATAGGCAGTTTCTTTTTTCGTGCTTTCAAAATAGTATGATGGAAAGAGATGGAAAGACGATGATGACTGGTGGTTTGCGAAGGTGGGTCAATCGTGAAGGATTTTTTGACCACGCTAGGTGTTTCGTTGTCTTCCAACAGCGACGGTGTATTGATGGTATCGTACGATGTGGCTCTATGGCTCTAGAGAGCCAAACAAAATTCGAGGATGTACGCCAAATTAGGATTCTACACAGGATTATTTGTACCGTTTCGTAGAATTAGTGCCACAAGCCGACGTAGAAATTTGATTCCCATGACTCACGCCGCTGCTTAAGCACAAAGTAGATTGGTAGGTATGGTACCATACACATATTTCTATTTCACACAACCTTGGTACTACCATACTACTACGACCATACTGCTACGCCACAATGGTGACGATGAAAATCATGACCCGACAGTGACCGCCTCACGGCCAACGCCACATCGCCTTTCCCGTCCATCCCGTCTTTTCCAAACAGCGCAATGGAGAAACTGCATGAGCCGTGCGATCCGGAATCCATTTCCACGTACTTCCAATCCCTCCGTCCCGTCATCCACGTAATCGATCCGACCATCACCGACGACGTGATTCGCCCCGCAAATCCTGTTGACGACCACGCTTCGTCCGACTGCGGCCCGGATCCGCCCTCCCATGGGACGCTCTGCACCAAATTCCTCCATGCACTCGGCTACGAAGATCCCACGCAGCACGTCGCCGCCGCCGCCGCCGTCGGCAATACGTCGCTGCTCCATCGATGCAACGTCCAAAGCATGTCGCGCTGCCTGGCCTGCCCCATCTCGAAATATCCCACCGGCAAAGAAGATCCCGCCGCGCTCGCATCGGGAGGCGGTTGGTTTTCCGCCATTCGCGTGGCGGACGAAGGCATTCTCGCTCACGATTGGATGGCCAAACACGCCTCGCTTCTGCCGTCGGCCGTGATCGTTGCGATCCCCGCCTCGGAAGATCGGAGCGGCATCGTCGACGAAACGACCGTCGTGGAACGAGTCTCTCGCATCGTGGAAGAGACGCGATCGAACCTCGCCGAAAAACGAGGCGGAGCCACCATCGTTCACGTCGTCTGTCTCGTGTCATCCTCGTCCTCGTCGTCGAAATCGTCGCCGGCCTCGGCGGCGGAAGCCCGCGGCGAAAAACTCCTACGACAACATCGCGACGCGGCCCTCCGAGAAAAACTCGGAACATCCTGCCGCATCCCCCCTCCCCACGTCTTTCTCCTTCGTCCTCCCGATCTAGAAAAGGACGAATGGGAAGAACGCGTCGCCCACAGCCCCTACGCCGCCCACCGCCGCGACGACGCCGCCTACATGTCCCCCGCCCTGCGCGACGTTTCCTCCGCCCTCCTCCGATGCTCCGCGCGCTATTACGCCCGTCTCGCCGAGGCGGCCGAGAGGAAATTGTCCACGTGGCGCAATCGGTATCACACCACCGACGCGAGTTTCGTCGTCAATATTCTCGTGGGCGTGGTGCGGTGCGCGAGGTATGCGGCCAAGGCGGGGGCGTTTCGGGAGATGGAGCATCGAGCCGACGGGAACGACGCTCCGTCGACGGCGGCGATGCGGCATTACGAAGAGGCGTATCGATGGTGTGTGGAATTGAGACGGAGGATCGGGAACGTCGCGTCGTCGTCGATCCATGCGCCCGGCGCTCCCCGCCGGGAATTGTCGTCGCCTAGGGTCACCGAATCGCCCGGGGGCGGCATCGGAGTCGAGATGACTCTGCCCGCCGCGCCCCTCGGAACGCCGGCGTATCGCCGATCTTCCACCGACGGCGACGGAGACGCGACGACCCTCCGTTCGTCGCTCCGCCTCCAATGCCGCGCCGTCGCCGCTCTGCTCCATCGAAAACTCATGCGACACGCGTCCACGACGCTCCTCGAACTGGAAACGCAATGGCGTCGTCATCGAGCGTCTTTTCTCGCCATCCATCCCTCGTCGTCATCGTCGTGGCACGACGCGCGATACGCCCTTCGAGAGATGCAGAGCTACGCCGCCGCGGCGGAACGATTGTGGAGAAACGACGCCACGAACGATCCGCGCAGTCTTTCGGCGGAATACCATTCGGGGGCGGCGTCTCCGTGGAAGATTTACGGGGAGTTGGCCGAGGGGGTTTTGGCGGCGGGGAGAGAGGTCGGGGGTCGGATGGAGGGGAAGGATCCCGCGGAAGAGGAAGAGGGCGGCGGAGGCGAGAGGTTCGTCGGATCCGTTTTGGAGGGAGGAGGCGCGGGCGGAGGAAGGTGGTTGTTTGAAACGGAGACCCAGAGAAATCATCGCGGTGAGTGGTGTTGTTGATGTCCCTCGAAACTGATGGTGTTGGTAAACGAATGCTCATGTTCTGTCACGGTCGAATAGCAATGGCACTGGAATACATCATGCATGCATTGGCTCTTTTGAAAGAAAACGACTCCATTTGCCAAAGCATCAGCGACAACGATGCCCTAGAATCCACCGTGAGAATAAGCAACATCAAACTCACCACTCCGAATGCCGCGGTTCGTCTGCACTATTTCGCCGGAAGACTGTTCATGAGCCTGGACGATCCCGAAAATGCCTTGCCGCACTTTCGAATCGCCGCGGAAAAAACCAAAAAGTGGCCGTCGTTGCATCTCACCGTACAACGCGCCCTCTTGGATTGCGAGAGGAAATGCTCGATGAACGAAGATGGGACGGACACAGCCATCGAGATGTTGTTGGATCCGAGCTCGTGCGCCATTCTCTCCGCCGACCAAGTCGCTCGACTCCAAAGTTACGCCACGGGTCCTTCCTCCGCCGAGAAAGACGTCCTCTGGAAGGACGATGACGCGGGCACGTCCGAATCCCCGTTCGATTTCGCCGTGACGTTTTTGGGCTCGACCCATGCGACGTCGGGCGATGCGGTTTTGGCTTGCGTCTCGATAAAATCCCGCCTGTCCTATCCGGTGGACATTGACTCCGTTCGGTTGAATACCACCGCGGGAGATTTCGGAATTGCGGATCTTCGTCGGCACGCGGACAAGGCCACGTTGCGATCTTGGTTCCGGGGCTCCGCTGTCGGGAAAGGCGAGACCGCCGAGGATTCAACGGATATCTCCGACGTCGGCAGGGGGGTTCGATTGAATTCGAATGGTCTGGCCTACTTCTTTACGGAGATGAAATTGCCATCCAGTCTGGTGGATGCGGCGTGGGGAAACACCGTGGCGGATCTTACCAAGTTTCATCCCAGGAATGGGAAATTGTGCAACATGGGGTTCGCCGTAGCAGGTTAGTTCTTACGTTTCCAAAACGAATGATCGCATCGTTGGTCGTTTCGTGTTCCTCTCGCGCGCACTCATTACCTGTCGTTTTTATCAGCGGGAAATATATGCAAAGCAAGATGGACAGGCGAATCAAACAATATCACGCTCGATGGGAAATCCGTTGCGGTATCGGATTTGTCGGGAGAAATTGTCTCGTTCTTTGGTGGCGTACCATTAGTCTGTCATGGTCTCACCATGATGTTGAAACCATCATCCAATTCCACTAAATCACCGCTGAAGCTTCGCATAGACCGACAGCGACTCATTTCCCCTCTAGGACGAACCGATGCACTGCAATACCTAATGGAAGAATGCAACTACATGGCTCACTCCTGGTCGCGGCCCGCACATCATCCATTGCATCTCGGTCCGCGCTGTCTTCGTGTCCTCGGACCCCGTCCTCACATGGAAGTGACAAATCTGTCAGATCCTGTCACCGGTGGCGATGCCATCGAGGGGACCGTGAATCGCATCATTTTCCAACTCCGCGCAGGGGACGCTTACGATTGCTGGGATGTCACGTTGAGGCTTCGGTGCTCCGGTCGCTGCGAAAAAATTACCCCGTCTCTCGTGGATGTTGCATCGGAAGGAGAGGCGGAGGAAGCCGAACCGGACAATCAATCCCTCTTTGTAAAAACGTCTCTCGATGCAGGTACGAAATTTTCGACCGACGAGGGAATCGCCCTCCCGCAGGGTTGGGAACCGAGGAGTGATGTCATCGTCGACGAATCTCACGATGCATCCACATTAGTGGCGACACAGTTGAAGGCGGGCAAGTGTATGCTCCTCCCGTTGGATTTGTTTCGACCGCTAAATATATCGTCCGACAATGAGTCAGACACAAATGCAATATCCACCTCTTACGAAGTCATCTTGACATTTAGAGAAGTTCGTGTCAAAGACGGTGATTGCGATTCTGCTCAATCAGGCAACCAAGTCATGGTGGTTCACAGAGGGAGTGTGAATTGGATCAAACCGTTCAGTGCCGACTTTACTATTGTAGATGACCAAAAGTCATTTCCTGGCGGGGTAAAACACACATCGAACATGACCAACTTTGTGCCATCCCCATCCTCTAGAACCGATGAGGAGTCCGATATCATCTCGGCCGATGGCGAACGAGTTCGAATGCGGTTTGTCTTGAGGACAAAGGGGCTGGGGTCAACTGTTGCTGCAAGCGTCCAAAGCGTGGTGAATGAGGTAAGCGATCATCATGTCCTTAGTGATCAGTCCTTCACATTCTTTTATTTAAGTCAAGGTTGTCATACCTGCTTTTCGCTCCGTTTCAGATTGAAAACAACCCGAAACAAAAAGAGCTCTATTCTTCCTCAGAATCTGCCACTTTCTTGCCTCATGCGAAACGAGGCTCTAAGCTCTGTATGAGTTACACCGTCATCACCCAACGGAATACATCACACTCGAATGAACACGTTACCATGCCTCTTGGTGTCATCAGCGTGAACTGGAAACCTGTTGGACTCACTCTTTCTAGTCATGCCATCTCAATGCTCGCCGCAACTGATGAGTATGGCACGGCTCATGGGCCTCTGAGCCTACCAGACATCGCCCCGTTGATTTTTTACGGCCCCCAATGCCACGTGCTGAATGCTCCGTTCACCGCCAGGATTATTAAGTCTCCTTCCCTGAAAGTTGGCGTTCCATTCCGTGTCACGTATCAAATAACAAACAAGACAGCCAAGAGTCAAACACTCGTATTCTCACTGAACGATACGGGCAGCACTGATGATGCCACCTTTGCTTCCTCGGAACATCTCCTCGTCACTGGAAAGGTTCAAGGACAGGTGCAAATCTCACCGTTCGAAGAGAAATCCTTCCCGTTTACGTTTATGAGCATGATCGCCGGGAAAGTCCGCTGTCCTAATTTTTGTGCGTCGAGCGGCCGGCATCAGTCTTGGGTGATTAATGAGAGTGCTGTCAAGGATAGATACTTTTTCATTATGCCTTAAAATGAAACATGTATGTACTGGTAATATTCTATTATTTTACATGTTATTTTGATGCTTCCCTCCCGATACAATCGAGTGCCATGTCCGCTTATGGACATGTTTTCATTAAACGCAGTTTTCATGGCATATTCCAGAGTTTTCATGACAACATGAACTCATTACAGGTGTATTTGTATGCAAATACATAAGACCGTATAACCTAATTTCCGGATCACCTGTTTTGGTACCAATTGGATACCCAACCGGACAGACCGTCCAACATCAAAAACAGAATTCTGAAATATTGTGCACCAAAGATTTTTTCACCACAACACTAGCACAAAACACAGCACAGCAGCATGTCCACCACTCTTCCATTGCCCACACCTTCTTTACAATCATCCAACAAGTCCCCATTGACGCGACATTTGAATCTTGACATGCTGCTTAAGCATGGCAGGGTGGGCCACCCTGTTGTTTCTGGCAGCTGTGGACCTTGTGGAATGGGAAAGACTCTGCGGAGTTTGTGGGTAGAGGAGTAAGTGCGACAACCGGACCAGCCCGCATTATCCAGAGTGCTCTTCCTGCCATCACGTATCCTGCGATCACCTATCCCCCAATCGCAACTACTGCAATCACTGCTCCTGCGATCGCTCCTCCAGAGTTTGCTTCTCCTAAAATTGCTCCTCCTGTAATCGATCCTTTTGCAATTGCTCATCCTGCAATCGCATCTCCTGTATCCTCTCCTCCAGCAATCGCTCATAATCCGATGATGCATCAATCAACGGTGCCGTTGATGCCCCGAATGACGGCTCTGT
>JALLPD010000617.1:0-15187 GCA_036940065.1 Cyclotella cf. meneghiniana
ACACACACACATCCACACACACACACACACACACACACTCACAATCTACATATCTTTTTCAATAATTGTGCCATTCCAATTAAAAACCTTGTTGAAATTTTGCCACATAATTCCTGCCTAAACCCTAAATGGGGACCAAGTTTTCTTCATGCAGAGTGGATGACTGCATATCTATTTAATTGGACAAACCAAAGTTAAGCTAAAAGAAAATTGGGTGTAAAAAGGGCAGGATATTTCTCACAGTGCCACAGACCAAAACATCCACAGTAACATGGATGACTGTTTATCAGTTCCACTGAATAACATAAAAAAGTAACAGAAATCAGTTGTCAAAAATAAAGAAGGGCTATTTCTCTTCCCCTATACTTGCATGGGCTTATATTTATTGGCAACGGAGCATTCAAGGCTGCATTTCTGGATTTGGGATGGGGGCTGCAATATTCACACTGTCATGAATGGTTACATAGCAATTTAATTGAAAAACATAAAAATCAGCAACTGAAAACGGTTAAACAAAATTGAAAAGACTTTTTTTCTTGCCCTGTGCTTACATTAGCTCTTCACTCTTTTTGTTTTCATTGGAACATTCAATCTGGCATTGATCGATTTGTGTTGAAAGCCAAGATATCCACAGTGTGGTGGATGGTCACATAGCAAATAAATTGAAAAAATCAACTTGGCAACAAAAAGGGTCCTAAAAGTGAGGAAGACTTTTTCTTACTCTGAACTTACATTGGATCATCACATTATTTTGTTGATGGATCATTCAAGGTGATATTTATGGATTTTTCCTGGCTGCCAAGATTACCACAGTGGCCTTGAGAGTTGTGTAGAAAATAATTGGAAAATCAAAAATTGACAAGAGAGTGAGGGTGTAAAAAAATGGCCACTTCTTTTTTTGCGCTGCACTCATGGGGGATGCTTTTTATTGACACTGGCAGTGTAGTATTTGAACTTACATCAATGTATTGAGGCTGGGGAGTGTGATATCCCTTGCAGTGCTCATGCCCAAGCAATTGAGTTGTTGTGGTTGGTGATAACAGTAAGTTCCTTGTATGCAACATGTAACTTATTTTTTGGCTTACATTTTTTGGCAACTGTTTGTTGGCTATAAAAAGGAAAAAGGAAGGACAAAATGGGCTTGAGAAATTTTTATTTTGTTAACAGGCTTGAGCAATTTTATTTTGTTCACAAGTGTGCCAGAAAATCATTTATTACTGTCAGATGCCAGATAACACACATTTGTTATGGTCAGAACCAGGGAGCAATTGGAGATGGTTAACAATTGGGTAGATACTTGCATTATCAGTTCAGGAGTGCATGGGAAATGCAATAGCAATGGCAAACTATGTGAATGATGCAGAAGTAAAACCAAATTGCAGGAGTAGACACAAGCAGAGTGCTAAATAGTGGTCTTTGACATAGACTAGTTAGTAGATCACTTTCAAATCCAATAGATATTAAAACTGAAAATATTTTCAAATGCATTTAATGATTCTTAAGTCTCTTTCATCAACTTCACATTGGATGGCTTCTTGCAAGACAATTTGAATTGTCAACTTTTCAACAACATCTGATTTACTTATATGCATTTTGTGTATTTATTTGTTCTCTTCTGTATTCTGGAAATCTCTTTCCACCTTTCATCACTTCCTACCAGTAAGTCCTGCAATGACTCACAGTCCAGTGATATAAAGGTTGCTCTTATGAGTGATTTGTTTATTTTGACTGTATTTTGACTGTATTTTGACTGTATTTTGGCTGTATTTTGACTGTATTTTGACTGTATTTTGACTGTATTTTGACTGTATTTTGACTGTATTTTGACTGTATTTTGACTGTATTTTGACTGTATTTTGACTGTATNTTTTGACTGTATTTTGACTGTATTTTGACTGTATTTTGACTGTATTTTGACTGTATTTTGACTGTACTTTGACTGTACTTTGACTGTATGCAACAGCCCTGATGAAAAAAGAGGATATCTTCTGGATAAAGATTAATGGTCTGTCCTGGACCCCAGGTGTTGTAATCATTTTGTTCAAACCCAGTGTTTCTTTGTTTCGCTTTGTTTGCATCACTGCATAGGATAATCGATTCTTGGGACTAATAGATGATGGATTGTGGGACTAGGAAGTGACCAGAGGAAATGCCAACAAGTTTCTAAAGAATTGGATGATTTCCAGTGAGTGAAGGATGACCCTAAATTGGATATTGCCATGTCAGGTAGATTTGTTGTTATCTGGCAATATTCAGTGATTGGCTGAATTACAGTTGGTTACTAAGACATCGCTACATTTTGTCCCTGAGCCCATTTGTTGAGGGTTTTTTAAGTTTTTATGCCACAGGCTATGGCATGGTCTACAGTTGAAAGAATCTGGCGTTATGATAAAAGGAGGTCAAGTTGGAATAAAAAAGTAGGTAATAATTATAGAGCTGCATTGAATTAAATTGTTTCAGAACAAGCACATAAATGCAGTGTAAACTAGTTTACAAACACATGAATCACACTTACACATCATCAAGCATGAGGGAGGACAATGCTGCATAAATGCATTTTTGGTTGGCCAACTTTTATTCTGTTTCTTCTGTTTCTTTCAGATAGCTGTCAATCACATCTTACCCATCAAATCATCTCAATCATCAATTGCCCAAATGATAAAATTCTTGCAATGTCGACAAAGAAGAAATATAGCATGATTGGCATAAGTTCATGAAATAGTTTCACCAACTCTGGTGGAGTTGGGATGCTAGCTACAATAAGTCAAAATATTATAAAGTATTGTTGAATTAGTTTGATGAGAGATTTATGTCTCAGTTGATCCAGTAGTTCTTCATTACATGCCAACTGAGAAAAATTGAGATGTCATAGATAGTTCTATCGGAGAACAGGATGTGCAGACTTAAAGTGCAAGAATTAGATGACATTCTATGGGTAAACCTATTTTTTCTTAGCAAGCAGGGATGTACAATGCTTTGGTTTTTATGTATGGGTATGCTTCAGGTATTAGATATGACAACAGCACCAGCAGTTGTGCATAGCTTTCAGTGCATGTCACCTTTGTACATGAAACCAATCATGAATGAGTAGAGCAAGCAGACATAAGAGAGTAAGAGAGATGGGTCTTGAAATGCCGACCAAACTAGTAGTGTAATACCTTTTGTCAGCAATTATGAGATCAACTATGTCACCAGTGACAAGAGCAATAATAACACAATGCAAAATTTGCACTGATTTGGTTATTGAAAATGAATAAAAGAAACTCATTTTCTAAAGAAAAGCATCAAAGAAAGTGAGTTCATAAGTCTTGAAGTGGAAGCATGCAAATGACTGATGGTTACCTTTTCTAAGCTGAAGCATGGAGCAATAGTATAGATCAAGCCTGTGAAGGTGACGATAAAATAAAATTGGTACTTCCATGCTAACACAAAGTAAAACTACTGAAAACTACATTTCATTAAGACACAACAATAAAAAGCCATTATTAAAGAATGACAAGGAGATCAAGCAGGTGCAATATCATTTGGTAACAGGAGTAAACTCAATCTTGAAGAACTTATCAATGTCTACCACATCTGGCATCTACAGTTCTTGTGAATTCATGACTCACTTTCCCTCCACTCGTTTCATAATTTCTTTATGCCGAGTAGGTCTCTCATGATAACGTGGTCTACTTTAATTTGGATTTGTAGCGATACTCAAAATACCTAATGTACCACAGCCTATAATCACAAAGTGGCCCTCACTCATATGAAGGCATGATGAACTGGGTGATCTAGTAATATAAACTACCTATTTTTTTCCTATGATGAGATATTACAGCTGGGATTAGTTTGATTCAAAATTAGGGACTGTTATTGTTGGATAAATCAAATTTACCCTCAACCAATCGACCAGTCGTTGGTGAATGGCCTTATAGAGTCCACTATGGCAACATGTTGTTGTGATGCTCATTATCAGTATGTTAGAGTGAAAAGGTGGCCAGTTTTCCCAAGTTCCAGGGGCTGCACATACCTACTCTTTCTGTGGCTGCAATTATTTTACCTGCTGTTTTTGTGTCATTTCTCTATTTTTTAAGTGACCTATTGCACCCATAATTTCGTTCTATTTCTTCTGATTTAAAATCTTATAACAAATAGTTTTTGGAGGGACTGATTGAAACCTGATCAACAGCATTAGAAACATTAACATACTTTGATCCTAGATGATGTTTCCATCATGATTCTTGGAACAGAATTTTAATTCACAATTTAAAGTAATTCACTATATTTGATTAGAAATGAGAATGATAGTTTTGTTTCATTTCTTATTCAGCATCTTAAAAAACAGTAAGATACGATGATCATGGATGATGGTGTTGTCACAATTCTTGGAACAGAATTTCAAATCACAATTTTTAATGTTCCACCAAAATTCTTTAAATTATGAGAATAATAGTTATGTTTCGTTTCTGACTCTTTTCTCATTCTAGTGGTACAGAGCACAACCTCATCTTACAGATACAGCTTTAAAAGGTTGTACAAGGCAACAAAATTTCTACTGAAGACACTGGGAGTCATTGATCTCTGTGCAATAATTTTATGGTTAAATTGTGTGTAGAATTGATACCATGTTCTACAGCATGGGTGCAAAATACCAACATCTCCCTCATAGTAGCGATGCGGTGGGATATCAGACTTGTGAAAACAAAGGAAGATGAAAGTCCATGATGTCATCTCAATTCTCAACGCATGGCATCAATGAGTTGATAGGAGTGTTGATATAGTACAAACTAGCTTTACTGCATCCGGAATTCAAATTATAAAAACGTTCATGACTATAACTCTTTTATTTTCTAATGGCTTAATCAAATATTGGAAGCACTCGCCGATGGTATATTGGTATTATACGAAATGCACCCAAAGTACATACTACGAGAAGGTGTTCCTCTAACATATTCCACACCACAAGTCGATCATCACGTGCTCTAGAGGTATTCTAGGTTGATGTCATGTCAAGATCGACGTAACCGCAAGAGGGGCTGGTAGGTGAGAGCGAGAGTTGCAAATGGACTGGATGTGCTCCTGCTCCCGCGCTTACTTCCCAGACAACGCGAATAATACGGTCCTCGACGAAGCCAATAGCTGAACACTCCTGACCCCTGTAAGAAAAGAATGATAACGAAAGCTTCTGCAACAACGTGAAGTCTCATGACATTCTTTTGATCCATCGTGCTGGTAAATCACTTCATAGTTCGAAATTTATTTTAAACATCACGCATTCATAAGAATGAACTCTAACCACGCGGCAGAAGACGGAGCAGTAATCCGCGGTCTTCACATGAATCACTACGTGCTTGACGGAAGCAACGATTACGACCTATACGATGTGATGCATCAGCAGCATCAGCAACAACTGCGAGTCACACCCTCGGACGACTTCACTGAAGCTTTCATGGTGAACAACTCAAGAAAAAGCTGCACGCGAACAACCGTCGACGACGTGGGTTATTTGTGTGGCTGTGGACCGAGTCCCGCCGATGACGTCGAAGTAGTATATGTGAAACGAAATACGACGCCAACGAATTCTTCCCGTCAAGGAAGATTCGGTTGGGCGAAAACGAGTGCACCAGAGCGACGAGAAGATGCTCCTACTCAGAGACTGAGTGGATTTATCTCTCCTCGAGTGCAGAGCGGGGAATATCGAGACGAAGGCATCGAGGTCCATGCCGACGAATTCAAATATTCGTCTCCCCGAGTGGGTTGCATGCCCGCATCAGTAGGCGGATTCGTCGATATGTTAATGCCCGGGTGTAAGCCAAAACCGAAATCCTTTTTCAAAGACAAAAAATCGAAAGAAGACGACGATGATAAGTATTCTGTTAGTAAGGATGGGAAGGATGTGAACTACGACGAGTGGAAGAAGCAGTTTATAGACATGGTCAAGGTCCCTTCGTTTCAAACGAGTGGTTTGGAGGTTTCTGTCGAGAAAAGCTCTGATCCTGCAGTTGTCGTTGCTCCTATTGGGCATGGGAATCAAAGCACACGAAGTGGATTTCAGCCTCAAGATCATGTGCGAATTTTCGGAGTGCCTGCTGCGGCTGAGTCTTGCTACAAACCCCCCGATGCCCCGTCAACTTACCAACCTAGCACTACAAGAGATCCCGGGTATTCTCAGTACAGGGAATCATCTACATACAATGACGAACTCGCCCGCTTGCGATCTGAACAAGAATTGTTGCGAGAAGCACGTGGACAACTTCAATCGGAACTAGATGAGTTCAAGCGTCGTCGTCAGAATGAGAATCTGGGGTATTCCAGTGGTGGTGGCGGTCGTGGTCGTGATGGACTTAACATATCTATAGAGGATTCGAATACAAAGTATTTAGACGATGCACAACGGAGGCAAATGGACTTCAAAGAAATGGTAGTGAATCAAAAGTTTAGCGAGGTGATGAGTGTTGCTTCGCCAACGAGTGCCATTGGAGGTTATTCAAGCAGCGGAGGAGTAACGAACCTGAACGTATCCAGAAACCATTACGGCAATGGTGGTGGTGTGAACTCTGACTTATCTAACCCCAACAACATCGGAGGCATGCAACAACTTCCCAGTAATGTAATGGGTGGTCCCTTACAACCTTCGCCGTTGATACCAAGTCAGTACTGGAATAGCAATGGATTGAGCTCAAACGGGATCGCCGACAATTCCATGTTACAAATGCCAGCTTCACCCGTGGGGATGAATGGCAGTAATGTCCTGAATAGTCCGGTGGGTGCCATCAGTAACATGGCATGGTCTAATCCAATGTCCCCATCAATGATGGGCGGAAGTAATGCTTGGACGAGACCTACAGGCTACAGATCGAGGCATGAAGATTCGACGCGGCCGCATGCATATCGAGACTTAGACGACGGCGAAGAGAACGACGATGACGAAAGACTAGTAAACGATTTGAAATTGAAGAATGCATTAATGGAGACCGAAATTCTGAGAATGAAAGAGAAGATGAGCCCGCGCGTCAACCCTTTGAGCCCGAGGTTTTCTCCTCCAAGCTTAGGCCCAACGACAATAGGATCTCCATCTTCTCCTATAGGGAAAGGTTCATTTTCAGGGAACGGGATATTGCGGCCGAGCTCCTATAATGTGAATGATAGTTCGGGAAACCATTATCTATGATTGTAACTGCTGACTGTTCTCGTAACTGTTGTCTCTTAAGGTAGTAATGTGTGTTTCATTCTACGGATCAGGTTTTATTCTCTGTCATCAAAGCGTTCAAAAATCAGTGCATCTGAGCAATGAAAAAGCTCCCCTGATAAAATGATAGCAAGTTTTTTTAATACGAGTCTGTCATTCGTCTTTTTCCAGGCATGTTAAAAACACATACTACACTGAAGCAAGCAGCATGGTTTCGGAACCCCTGGGCGATGTTTTCGATGCTACCAATGATTTCAGGCGCACTGTTAGACCTTGCATTTTCAGCTTACTCATCTCAGAGAATATAACCCCAGCATTGACAAAGCAAGGGCACATCCTCACCTGAGGTGCACAAGATAGGCTATAATGCTCCTGACATATTACAGTTGTTGAATTTAGTGATGTTCAGATATGGGACAGATGAAAGTTAAAATGGTCGAGCAGGATGTTCTTAACACAGATGGCACACCTATTGGTGGAAAGAGAGACCACATCCTACACATGCTTAAAAACAATAGCAGTTTTCCATACTGCTGTTGTTGTGGGTCAAGGTCCTGACACAGGCATATCTCATGTGATTGTCTCATAAATGCCGAGACAGATCCTTGTTGTCAAAAGAAAAATGAATTTGCAAACAGATCCATTCCCCAGTTCACCTGATTCATGCATTATTGGTGGACTTCTGCCCTCCAACATATGTATTATAAAATATCTGACAGGCTCTTTCTACATCAAAAATGCACAGCTTGAAGACTAATCCTCACATGATTCTACTACTCTTATTGCTTCTCCATTAAAGCTGACACCTAGCATCAAGATAATGCACCCTGTGAACCACTCTACCATTCAAATACAGAGGTGCAAATCAAATGGCTGACTTTGTTAAGAGTCTGCTGTAGAAACAGTATTGTGAGCCTAAGCAACACTGCATTGTTATAGGTGGCTGAGTAAGTGGTGCATCTATCTTGATCTATGATGGTGTATTGGATTGTGGCAGCAGACTATGATCAGAACACCAATCCAGTAAGTGCTGAGTCTTGCTGAAATGGCCAACTGTACCATCCAAAAAGGATGTGAAGAACAAATACACAAGTGTACTTGAATGATATCTGTATCAATGACCCAGCAGAGTGCCCTCCATCTGAATAGAAGCAAAGCTCACCCTATTGACATGGTCATGGTGAGGCCTCTTATATACTCTTATGAAGAAGAAGTCTACTTTGGTACCCACCATATTTGGGCACTGTGAGGAGCAGTTCCAAGTCAAGTGCCTGAATCCCTCACAAATTTCCTACTGAGGTCAATGTGCTAGAACAACAGTCAAGCCTTGGAGTGGATGCTTGAATCCTTTTGAATGTGTGTCCAGCATCCTAGCATTCTCAAAATCCTGGATTCTTCTGGAGTCCTTATTGATGGAGCTTCCAGGAGGGGTGATGGTGAAAGTACATTATCATGCAAAGAGGGTTGCCCAACAATGATGATATATTCTTCTCCCACTGACTACAGTGGGACTTGTGATAAGAGATATCACGCAAGATATGCAAGATCAAGAATGAAACAACTACAGTTGAATGCAGAGCTTCAAGAGAAGTACAGGGACTGTTGGGAGGGTAGCTGACAGTTTGATAAAAGGCTAAGATCAAACTATGGTAGCATTGTACTTGTGATTAAGCATTGCATGGAGATCTAACTGAACACCAGTATTTTTTACCAAGAGGTTTTGATGTGTGTGGTCTGTGGAATCACCCAGTAAATCTGATGATGAGATATAGAAAGAACTAATAAGCTATTGAATGATGGAAGCGTAGGCTTGCTCCTGAATAATGAATGTAGTGATTGAGTCATACTGGTGTTCAAGAACTGGAACTTGTAAAAGTCTTTAGTCAATGGTGGATGATTGTCAGACTAAATTACTTGGTCTAGCAGTTGAAAGTTGATATAGTTGCCTGATTTGAATTGCCTTGGAATTCATCCATCATTCTCATTTTCAAAAGTTTTGACATCTGCTCAGTCAAGCTCAATATTTAACAATGAAGGTGCCCTATCATCACTCTATGAATGACACAGTATACAGAGTACAGATGTGTGATAAAACCAATACTAATTTTGAATGCCTTCATGGCTAAGTGCTTGATTTTCAAACAGTTTAGACTGGGCTTCAAATACATTCTTGGATTAAGGTAGATTCTGGGAACAATTTCCTTGGGGTGGTAGTAGCATATCATCCTGTGAGGCCTGCCTTACTGACTTTGCAAGGGTGCAGTACTTAACTATCTTATTGAAAGAGATGATGACGAATAACATCAACACTAACAAAATATAATAATATCCACATAGTTCTGTTAGTGGTGATCTCTTCACCACTCACACACTAATGATGCATGGTTGGTCCATAAATTGTAGACATCTGTTCAGTTCCTTCAGGATATAGAATCTTCAATGCTACATTAGCAACAGCCATGTCCTTACCTAGGCTAGGCTGCCAACTAGGCAACGTACTCTGAAATGGATGCTAGAATGGAGATGGGATGATACTCTTCCTTTCCATGTTGAGCCTACTCTGCCATAGTCAAAATTCATTGCTAAATAAGGGGAGAAAAGGAATATATAATACTCCTAAAAATTCCCAGAGGAAAATTTGACAACATCTGATTGCAACGGTGGTGTTCCTTGCCTTGCTAGGGCCTTGCTAGGAGAAGTGAAAATAAATGCCAAGCAAAACAAAACTTGTATCCAATATGCTTTTGCAGGATATCAGCAATGATGTGCAAAGGATATTGCTTACACTTAATCACTTTGTTTAACTGAATCAGGTTGATAATCCAGTGGACACTGTCATCTTTCCAAGAAATGATGAAGGAGGGACTTGCCCACTCACTTTCTTGTTTAGGAACCAGATCACCGAGTTTAACAAGATGGTCCAATTCATACTTGAACATAGACAAGTAAATGCATGGTATGGGATAGGGATGCAGATGCACAGCTACAAGTTTGGCAATGGGGTCAATGTCAATGGGTAACTTTCATCAAATAGCTTGTTGTTTGTTTGAGGATGGCTACAAGGTCAGCTTTTTGTGTGGCCGTAAAGTGTTGCTGCTTGCAAACAACATCTTTTACATTAGCCCACTGATACTTAGCATGAAGGATTTCAGTGGCATATAACACAAGCCAATCATGGCCAAGGAGTCATTATGAATGGTATGTGATACATGTCTTCCATGTTATAAAAGACTTCAGATATGAATCATTGCAAGGATGCATGGGGAGTGTGGCATACCACCACTTGTGATCAGTGTCATAATTCAGTTTATTTTCTGTTTTTGCAAAAAAAAACTACCAAGTATCATGTCATACCAACAGGAGTCATTATTGAAGCCTCATTCTTTTGTTGAGAAATTTGTCCATTTTTCATACTCTGCAAGCTGGTTGTCATACAGAGTGATTACAAAATGTGCATGGGGTGATCAGACAATGTTTTGACTGATTTTGTCTCAGAGAGGTTCTTGACTGCTACCCTTTGATGCAAGCATGACTGCTTGATAAGACAATTAAATGAGCCTGGATCAAGATGAATGCAGAACAATTTTATGCTGCATATTGTGCCAATAGTGTTGAGGGTAAATATATGGCAGTGGTATATTTTTGGAATGATCTTGGGTACCTGTAAACAAAACTTGATCTCAGATCTGTTCACTTTGTAGACTTCAAGAGTGACAAAAGAATCATTTCCTACGGAATCATCATCAGTGGTTCTACCTTGGTTCCCATGAAGCTATCATGGGCCTATACTGAATGTAGTGTGGAATAAGTGGGCCATCTAGCTCATGATGCTTTTGCCTCATCATCAAAGTCTTGCCCTCTCAGGGTTTTGCCAAGAGCTTCAAGAGAGGGTTTCTGCCTCAAAAGTCCTAGCTTATGGAATCAGGAGACCTATTATCCTTGGGCTCTTGGCCTTCACAGGAGCTACAGAAGGGTTTTCCTGCCCAGATTGTCTGAGTTTCCATAATTATTCTTTGGAGGTGAGGGTCCACTCACTTCTCCTGCTTCAACATGGTAATGGTGTTTGAAGTCACTTGAAGAGTAACTTTGAGATCACGACTGAGCAGAGGATTTGATACAAATCCTTATGACTTCTCTCATGGAGTCTGCACCTTGATCATGTGATGCTCTTGACTTTTCTTCATTTACATGCTCAATATATAAGCTTTATGAGCACTCTTCTTGCGGTCTTCTCCTTTGTACTTGTTGTTGGTTTATTCTCAGTCACTGTGGCAAAGTGTGTCCTTGTCACAGTAGTGGGTAGTGGTTGTAACCTCTAATTTCATAGCATGTGGATTCCTGATCATTTCTTTGATGTTAATCTGGACAATTCAATCATTGGACTGGTATTTATAATGGGCCTGATGGTTGTCTTGTCCTAAACAATTCTGGTTGTTCTCACAATGGCCTCCCTTTGTTGCCTTTCAATTTTACTGTGCCTTATTCTTGCCTATGGCAACACTTTTGCATTTGTCATTGCAAACATGGTGTCACTGCAGCTCTTATAGAATTCATGAAGTGTGATTTGTGATTTTTCACTTTCAATGAAATGGTGATTTTCAGCATATTTGCTTTGACAAGCTTTTGGCTGGGCAAGAAACAGCATTGCTGGGATTTTCCACATGACAATGACAGTAACCTTTATTGTCAGAATTAAGACCTGAATATGGAAATCAAGAAATTCTTCAACTCACAGTGAAGCTGGGAAATCAAAAGCCAAGGTTGGTGAACTTGGTGACAGGCCCTAGATAATCATTCATGCATCTCATGTAGTTCTTCTCCATATGCTTGTCCTCTTCAAACTTCATCACGCAGAGGTCCCAGTTGGTGGCAGCTACTCCTTGTAGAAAACTGTGGAGCAAGTCAAAACTTTTGTTGGCACAGCCTTCATCTATGTTTATGCCAATGGATGAAGAGTTTCATCTCAAATGCTGATATGGTGTAAGCTAACACACTATGGTACAACTAATGCCTTGGCATAGGGATAATATTACAGGAAATTTGCATCGATTGTAACTAGACCATTGAATCTTCATGGTTGAGAGTTGGCTTGTGCCATCCTTAATCCAGCTATTCAGTTGTCCAGACTTGTCAAGCTCAATTCACTAGAGATACCAGCTGAATGCCAAGTCATTAATCACTGTTGGCAACTCTAACATGGTGGCATGGAATTGTCTTATGGCAATACAGCTTCAGGGAGAAGAAGTCAACATTAAAGATGTTACCATATTGCCTGACTAACTTAGGAACAAGGTGGGAGTTACCTATCTTGTTGAACAAGATGGAATGATTAACATCAACACTAATCAATAATATTAGTCTACACATAGTGCTGTTGACAGTGATCTCTTCACCACTCATGCACAAATGATACACTGTCTGACCATACATTGGAGCATCTGTTCAGTTTGTTCTGGATATCAAATCTTCAATGCTACATTAGCCACAGCCATATCCTTGTCTACGTAGGCCGCCATCTAGGTGATGTACCTGTAAATGGATACCCAGAATGGATGTGGACATGACAAAGCCAGGTGACATCATACAGATGAGCAGTCTGGGAACAAAATTAAGGATTTTCAAAAGTAAAGGAGACTTTCAGTTACCAGTTACCATCTACCATTTTCATCAAGAATTCATGCATGCTGCTTTGCCAATGAGGACAGGTTGGTGATAATGTTATGATCCCGATTCATGCCAATCAACTTGACTGTACTGGGAAACTTGCTAAGGCCCCCTCCCAATCACCTAAAATGATGGCATGCCTATGTCACAAAGCCCCCTACCGCTGGCTCAATGACAATATCCACCATGTTTGGAAGTCCTGGCCTCAGGGCTGGTAATAGCATGTACTTTTCCCATATGATGGAATAGGGGATCATGGTGTCTTTGTGGTTGTAGTCTTTGCATCTTCACTCTTGGGAGGATTGTTCTCCTAATTTGAGCTATTTATCTGCAGTGTCTTGAACTGTCAGATGACTAGGACTAAGAAAGAATGCTATCACATCCTCAAAATTCTGACCAATCAACATAATATTTCTGACAAATTGAAATCAATAGCTAGTCATGACTTGATGTCTTTGTCTCACAGTATCAACTTGAACCTAGCAGTTGGGATAATAAATGTGGGAATTTCATAGTGTGCACAGAAATGTATACAGCATATTAACGAACTATTGCCTGGCATATGATCTGACAGCTGAGTAGTTGGTCACACTCATGTCTTCCCAAGTGGCTACATTGGTGGGATCATGGGGAGGTCACCAGTCACCAATACAAGGAATCTCTTCTGGGCTGCTGCATGCCATTCAACTAAGACATCCCTGTTGATCCCAAGAAGAAGTTGAGGCTAGGTTGGTTGTATGCATAAAGCAACTTTTTAAGAAGGCACTGGAGATTTGATACAAACACCTCTTGTGGCATCTTTTACTAACAAAAGAACATCGAGATGATGAAACTGCTACAGAAATACTTAGAATTTTGGATCATGAGTAAAGACAGAAATGTCAAAGTGCATCAATTAAAGAATTGAGCCACCGCACGGATGCTATGTTGTTTGGGTATAATTCAAGACTCCATTTAAAGACAATAAATAGCAAACATGGCAAAGTATTAAACATGTGCATTGCCATAGACTAGATGGTCCCTTCTTTCTATAGAAGTATGCACCTATTACAACCAGTGATATGACCAACAAATGTGAACATCTGACACAGATGGTTGCAGCAAAGTTCTTGAGGACCTTGTTTTTCTGGCTGACTGCGACTCCTCTACCACTGGCTTGCTCCAAGAAACTGCAAAGGATATGTCTCAAATTTGAGGATGTATGACTGATAGACAAGTTTCAAATTACATTTTAGGTTACTTTCACTCAAATGGAGTAACAAATAACTAAAAATCTAACTTACTGAGTTAGTTACTCAGTAAGTTACCGAAAACATCTGTAAAGGCAAATGTCACATCAGTTGTGACTCCTACCAATCTCACAAGCAGTAACTTACTCTCCAGTGAATGTGAAGACAGTAACACAACATGATTGCTGTCTGACATTAAGGCTGCAACTATGTCTGTCAAAGTCAAAGTTTGAAGTTTTGAAACAGGACTCACTTTTTGGGGTTTTTGAACTTTGAACTCTTCCTCAAACGTGTGACTATGTCAATTACATCAAGTTCAAAGTTTCTAACTTTGAACTTTCATTGAATTATTTCCCCACCATGTCCCCCCCTGTCTCCACTGCTACCCATTTTTGATCATTGTCACCACCACCGTGCTGCACCATCACATCAAAGGTGCTCAAAAATAAACAACACACTCCAGCTCAAGGTGTAACTCCACATAACCTAAGCCAGTCTTTTCAACACCTTTTGATGTTGCTGGCAAACAGAAACAAGATGATCCATCCAAGAATCCCTTGCCAAAGAATTGCAATCCAAGTGAGAGTGGCAACAATAGAGAATGAAGCACTTCTTGTTGGTCAAACGTACTTCTGGGAGAGTTCGGATGATAGACAGTCACCTCCCAAACCATAGGTATCTCATATAATCCCCAATGCATCGAAGAATGAAAGTGATGCTTAACAGCGGTCAAGCTGAATCAATTCAGATCACAAGTTGGTGATTAATTTATGACTACTTTGATTTGAGATTGAGTTTGAAATTTGAAAACTTCAAAACCAGGAAATTCATAATTTTGAATTCTCATGAATCCCTAAATTAACTTGGTCTGTCCTATGCTGCACTGGCTAGCTTCTTAGTTGGAAATGTCGGTGTTGTGTCATGTTGTGGGACCCCCCCCCCAAATGACATGTCATCCGCCGACATGCAGACATTTCTTCGAAATGTCGGGAATGTTGTCCCGACATGTCGTCAGATTCTGTCGTCTGGACCATGCCAGACGACATGACATGTCATGTCGGGACGATGTCAGCCGACATGTCAGCTGATTCTTTTTGACATAAAGAAAAAATGTGGCAGA
>JALLPD010000618.1:0-15076 GCA_036940065.1 Cyclotella cf. meneghiniana
ATCTGGCCGGGGTAGAGAGAAATTTGAGGGGAACTCGACTTTCCCGCATCTCCCAGTGGTTTCAGTCTTTCGTATTATATGGTACTACAAAATGTTTTGCGTATCGTAATTGTGCGACTTGGCAGAGTTGCAATGTCTTTGGGCGCATCTTGGGGTGAGAAGTTCTCGTTGATGCTGAAAAATTAAAATGGCGAAAGGAGTGTATTTGTGTACGTATACTATAAAAATTTGAATCGTATGGAGGAGTTAGTATATTGAAGGAATGGACGAGAGGCCTGTGTCGCCAACACTTGAATAATTGCTTCCACCATAGAGCCAGGCAGGATCCAGCCCCAGGCAACCGAGCAGTCACAAAAGTTTTCCCAACGCATCCCGCATATCGTACACGCCGACAGACCCCGACCATGACGTCCTCCGTGCTCGCTGGTTGAATGCATGTGTACAATACCAAATCGACAAGCTCATGGTCCTACATTGTTATGCATGATCTATTTCAAACGCCGTGCCGCTGCACATCAGCATTAGAGGTTTCAATCAACAGTTGAGCAAGCAGGGCGAGGAAAGGAAGTTACGAAGGAGGCCCAATAAATACACCACAACGTTAACGAACAATTCTATAATCATGGTAGACACTTCCTCCTTCGTCCTCTCCCCCTTCTCCGCCTGCCTCACCCCCCAACACGACGCCACCGTCGCCACAGCCACCGAAACCTTCAAACGCCCTTCCCTCCTCTCCAAATCCCGCCCGCCTCGCCCTCACACCACCTCCCACGCCGCCGCCGTCGCCTCCTCCTCGGCATTCTTCTCCCCCCACTCCGCCGCCGAAGCCTGCGCCTCCCACCCGCTCTGGAACGACATTCGCGAACTGGGCCACGACGTCAAAGACGGCCTTCACGGTCTCAAAGAAGTCTGGCTTCAACAATCGTCTCAGTCGAGCTACAACGACAAGCGACGCGGGGGATGCGGCGACACTTTTTTCGACGATTTGTCGGAATTCGTCGAGCCTCATTTTGAATCGTTGGGAATCGTCGATCCCTCTCCCGCTCGATCGAACGGAGGCGGCAAGGGAAAGGCCAAATTTTTTACCTTTGATAAAATGGAACGATTGTTGAATTATTGCGTTCCGTTGGCGGTGGATCCGCGCAGTCCCAACAGCAGGGCCAGGGACAACGGGACGGAGGCGGCGGAACACGAGGAGAACGTTCACGCGGCCTCGGAGGAAGACGGGGAAGAGGACGACGACGACCACGACGAGGCGGCAGCGGCATTGGACGAGAGAGTCGACCTTCGTCGCGGCACCGTTCCGACGCACCGGACGAACGAGAGGGACGCGCCGAACGGCGACGACGTCCTCGACGAATTCTCGGGAGGATTGCTCGAACACACCAATCGACTGCGCGAAAAAATGATGAATCGAAGCCGTCTACGGACGAGCGGTGCGCATACCACTCCCGCCAGAATGTTGCGAAGGTCGTCGTCGACGCCTCGTGGGATTGTTCCGACGGGTTCTGACTCTTCTTCGCGTTCGGAACACGGGTCCGGCGAGAACAGGAGGGGAGGCAACGACGTACACAGAAAAACGTACAGTAATGAAGGCAGGACGGCGAAGGAAGTGGTCGTACCGGGAGGATTGTGGTCCCTCCCCTCTCACGAGGAACGGTATTCAACTTCGCTCGAGGACGCGTTTACCGCGTCACGTAGTGCTCACAGCAATGGCAGCGACGAGCACGATAATATTCATCGTGCCATCGAAAATGCGTATTACCGCGGCTCGGAAAACGATTTGGATGATGTTTTGTTGATGCGTAGTATGGAGGATGAGGGGGATGGATCTCAGGGGTACGAGGAGGTGGTTCCCTTTCCTTCTTCTTCGAATGGTGACCGAGATTCTCGTTCCGAAGAGGAGGGGTATCAGTGGAAGAACATTTCATGTTCTGGTAGCATGGGGAGCAAGGAGGCCGATGAATACTATGCAAAAATTATGAAGCATGCCTTTCAGGAAGCGTCGAATAGTTTGGACAGGGCTGAGATGGGACGACAGCGTAAGATGACACTCCTGTTGGATACGGAGTTGGGGTTCGAGGAGCGAGAGGGGAACGAACAAGCCATTCGGGTGGCGAGGACTGCTATGAATAACTTGACGAGTCCGCGGAGCTTGGCCAGCGACGATAAGTACATTTTGGACGATGACCCGGTTTACGAAGAGGAGGAGAATGGTGCGTCTCGACGTAATGCCGATCCATACGCCGATACACATGAATTGTCTCATTATCGCCGAAAAGAGATGCATGCCACCGAGAGACAAGCGTCTACGTCTCATGAGGCCGCGTTGGATGCACGAGACGAAGAACCAGAGCGAGATCAAGGAACTGAGCAAGAAGAGAGCAACGACGCGGTCAATCGTCACTTTGACAACCTCATTTCTTCCTTTGAGTTGTCGCTTAACCGCGAGGGGGGGGAGGAAAGCAGCAGCGTTTATGAGAAATTGAGGAAGTATCAACTGCAAAAAAATGCTCTAAAGCAAAATCGTCAACGAAAGGTACAAGCTCAACAGAAGACACACACTTCAACTCGGGCAACATCCAGTGGAAATAATGAAGACGATTCAGCTTCCAAGGCGAGTCATATGTCCAATCATTCGACCGCTTCGTTTTTACAGGGCACCACCATGGGCAGGAAGTTGAATCGTAGTGCTCCACCTTCTCCGGGTTCGATTGCCGGCTCGGAGGAGAGTGTCATCCATCGGGCCAGGAAGGCTGTTACACGAGTTCATCAGGTCATGGAGTCGATAAGCAACGAAGACGAGGTTAAAGTGGAGAAACGTATCGAAAATCACGGGAATTCAGGTGGCAAATCCTCGCTGGCCCAGGCAATACCCCCCCAAATCGCCAGGAGCAAGAGTGGCGAGTCCTCAGGTCGAAGCCATCACGAGGCTTCTTCTGTAGCTTCGTACAGAGCACGTTTGCTCGAACAGCGAAGTTCTCGCAGCTTTCAACCCGATCTGAAGTCAAACAAAGGAAAAAGTGAGGATAGTGGCTCCTTTGACGAACTGTTACACAGGGATGATGAACGGACTATTGGGAAATTCGCGAAAGAATCGCCTGTCACTAGCGTCCCAAATCTGGACTCATTGATTCAGGATTCCAACGCATTGCTCCAAGAGATGAATCACGATATGGCAATGCTTGACAGTTGCGGATCAGGTGTCAATTCCTTCGACTCTTCTGTCAATTGGGATGCTCTGGCATACTCGATGTCGGGAAGTCTTTCAGTACAGGAACAAAAAAGCCCTCAACATAAAGCCATTGCCGTGGAAGACAAGATATCTCTTCCCGTTGATGATGGAATGGTGGCACCTGACCAAAATACCCCCGACCGGATATTATCACCCAGGAACGATGAATTCCAGCGCTTTGAACCAGAGCCCGTCGTATCAACTTCACCGGTAATGAATCGCATTGAGCAGATCAAAAAGCGTCACGACGAGGAGATCGCCATGATTCAGACCGAAAGTCCTTCGAAATCTGGGTACCACCCAGATGCTGACGTTCCCGAAGACGAATGCTATGGGGACATCAAGATGAATTCACCAAGTGAAGAAGAAAATCAACCCATATCGCCAAATCAGGAAAAGTTTCCATCAAACGTTGACTATTCCTCACCGAAATCAACGAAGTCACCCTTGTCCGAATCCTATGTCCGGAAGCGCATTGACTTAATAAAGCAGAACGTTAAACTGAATTCGGAAAACTCATTTGAAGATGTTGGGAGGGATGAGCAACACATCGCAGAATGTGTTGGCTTGTGGAAGTTGAACAGCAA
Source organism: Cyclotella cf. meneghiniana (assembly GCA_036940065.1). NCBI lineage: Eukaryota > Bacillariophyta > Thalassiosirophyceae > Thalassiosirales > Thalassiosiraceae > Cyclotella > Cyclotella cf. meneghiniana. The sequence continues at coordinate 3,823 of JALLPD010000618.1, forward strand.
AAAGTTTGAGAAGGTTAAGGGGAATACTCCCGCTGCCTCGGGACAAAGCACGAATCGATTTAACTTTGATGTTTCAGCAAAGCCTTCACCAAGAAATGCTTCAACAGAAGATTTGTTGTTGAGAAATTTAGAACTAGAACAAGGTGAGTATCTCTTAAGACTTTAATTTGACACTTCATGTATTGTTGCTTGCTGACGTGGGTCGCAAATAATTTACCCCTACACACCTTCCTCAGAGATGAAACAATTAAGAATGTTGAGTCCTAAGTCATCAGATTCATGGTCGTCTCCATTGTCGGCTCGTTCGAAGAGGTATATGGTAGGAGATCTGAAAGGGACATCACCTTCGTCGAACTCGTCATATTGGGGATCACCAAGGGTATACGCTTATGCCAACGACAAAGCTCGACATTTTACTTCATCTCAGTTTAGGAGCAACGAACGTGAATACGATTTGACGGTTGAGATACCAGTCAGTCCAGCATCGCCACCAGCAATAAAATCCTGGTCTACAACGTCATCATCTACCATGATTTCAAAATCAAATCTGAATCCTCAAGAAGAGCGAGTTCGCACCCGCGTCTCTGAGTTGATGGCAGAGGTGAAGGGATTTTTAGCCGAGAATGATAGAGCACGTCAGCGAATAGCGCGAGACATGGAAGCCTTGCAAAACTTTTGAACAGGCGCATGCCTGCAAGCTCATCTCGCTTCATACAACGGCTGACGACGTGGTATTATCTACTCTTCTTTTGATAAGGGTTGTTAGTAAAAGTTTGCGCTTCATTCAAATGATCAAGCCTGAATTCCTCATGTTACATGATAATGCAATGCTAGTTTACTGGATTTGTGTAACAATTATGGGTGCTTTTCGTTTGTCTATCTTAAGAGGAATTATGCCATGAAGTGAGGTTATTGTGCAGACGTTGTTCACTCACAACAAGCATGGCGCCGATGTTTCTATGTGGTGTGCTTCTGTACAAAAAATGCGCCTTGTATCAAAAGAATGGAATCGATGTTGTGTGTATCATCCTTCTAGAACCAGATTAAATTCGAGAAAGAATTCCTGACTACGTTTTCTCGACTATAATACCACGAGGGTCTTCAAATCATAACTAGTCTTTTACCCGGCGTAATCTCCCTTTCTGCCTCTGTAATGTTGGGCAATTATAACAGATACATAAGAATATGAGAAACCCATGCATTGTTGATTCTTGTCGAGCAATCAGGTTCAGAACTCACTCTAGTTGGCCTGCCAGTTGGTTTCGAGGATTGCGGGCGAGTGGACACATTTTCAGCACTCGTGACAGTATAAAATACTGCGCCATTCATTTGCCTAGAGCGCCAAGTTGCTCCAAAATCGATCCCCTGAATAAGCAAGTTTGCTGATTAATCACACTGCTAAGAAACGAAAATCTTTTCTCTTCGCCCGCTTGAACTTACCTTCCCAACTCCAGAAAATATTGATATAGCATCATCGCTGGCATAAACCGAGCCTGTTGGAAAATCATTATCAACAGCTTTGTACAACATTTCCGTCTCATCAATAAATGTAATGTAGAAAGATTGAACTTTCCCCTTTGCAATTGCCACAGGCGAAAAGCTGCCAGTGGGGATAACAGTGGGCGAACCGAAGCCCTTGGCAACTACTTCAATGCCAGTAGACGGTGAAATCCTCGACCAGGCAGAGGAATCTGAGAGGAATGCCTCTTCTCCAGTGATGCCACCGTATGTGTTGAGAGTGTACACATGAAATTTGACCGTCTCGCCTGATAAAATAGTATGAATCGCAAAGGACGTAATATGAATTCCATCTGTCTTGGCTTGAATTGCGAACATATTTCCAGCTTGTTTACGATTTGAGCTGTAGGTGGTTGCTAGCTCACGAAACTGTGTTATCGTTGTTGTTTCTGGTGCTTGCTGCTCTTTTGACAAAACATCCGTTCCAAAGCATCCTGTCACAACAAGCGAAACGTTTTGCTCGCTATACCCAGGTCCAAGCATATTTGCCGAGACAGTAACCCGATACTTTCTCCCAAGCGCATTGCTCTTCACTCGAATGCGTTCCATGTTGTTGATACGGTCAGGTTGCGATAAGCCATTTGGGTAATGCTTTCTTTGCGATTGAACATTTTCCACTAATAAATCAATATCATTCACAAGACATTTTGTGCACCCATTACTAGCGGGTGGATCATACCAAGAAAGAGTGGCCGTGAAATCTGACGAACAATCACCTCGATCAAGAACAAAGTCGAAGATGAGCTTTTGTCCACTCTGGAGAAGGACATCATTTTGAACAAAAATATTGAAATCATTCTCATTTGCCAGTGGAAGAGACTTCAAGAGATTTGAAATTCCCATGTTTTGTGTATTGTCATAAGGGTAGGTACTCTGATTGCTCAATATATTTGTTGTACCGCCAACTTGAACACCACTTAGAGGCTGTGTTGATCGGCATCACGCGTTAGATTACTGCTTCATTATTCGGAACGGAAGCATCCTGACACTATTACTAACCTGCGCACCGTTTGCCAGAATTGCCTTTACCAGGGCACCACTGGGATCAATGGGATCAGCGCAACCCTTGATTCCGCAAGGGTAATATCCTTGTGAAAAATATTGTCTCACTAAGGTACTTGCTCCGGCAACAACTGGCGTCGCCATCGAAGTCCCTGCTTTGAGATATACTGGCTCTTCTGTCGCACAATCAACAAAACCGGATCCGGCAGAGTTCAAGGCATACCCAGTTGCCATAATATCTGTTAGGAACGCGGCGGGGAGCAGCATTTGAAAATGAGTAAGAATTAGATTGCGCAGTCGACTAACAGAACATTAGAAACAAATACTTACCTGGCTTTGTCCGGCCATCTCCCGTGGGCCCGCGAGACGAAAAATCGACAACATAAGACGGCCCACTTCCAAAGCCAACGTTGTTCGTAGCACCAACTGCGAAAACATTTTTGCACGAGGCGGGTGCCCCGATTGTATTGAAAGGACTATCGAATTTGTTGCCCGTATTTCCTGCACTAGATACGTGCAGAACATCGGGATGATCTATGAGAAGCTGATCGTAAAGACGACACACCCAATCATAGGATGTCCTGTAGCCAAAGCCCCACGACCCTGATGCCACTTTCGCCCCTTTGCCTGTCCCCTCTTGATAGAATGACTCTAACCATGTCTCACGAGGATCATCTACTGAACTTCCAATCTTTGACAACAAGAAATCAACTTAAGCAAACACAGGGCAAGGGAATTCTCCACAGATTCACATAGAGCACAACAAACACTCACACCGATGTCAAAAAAATGAACCTTAGCTCCTGGCGCCATCCCTTCTTTGAGATCATCGCCGTTGCCCAGCCTTGTATCTCGTATATGTCTACCTGATAGTGTTCCGACGACATGAGTTCCATGGCCTTGATATGCATCCTGAGAATCCCCTCCTCTCGGAGATACATCATATCTTACAACTTTTCTCCTGGATGTATCCCACTTGCTGAAGATATTTCCATTTCCATTTGCATCCTTGAAGTAACAGTTGTTGACGTCCAAGCCAGTATCACTAACACTCACTATCTGACCGTTTCCATCGAGTCCTGCATCGAAGAATGGCCTGCGCCATGTCGTAGAATCGGTCGATGTTACGGAACCTGAAGCATAACAAGATCGTTTTCAGAGAAAGGGACGATGTATATCATTTTCACTAGCTCGACAATCTTACCTTGCAACACCCATTGTGCTTTAACATTGTGCAGCTCAACGTGCTTCGGGACGATTCCAACATTGATAACTCTTGGATTGACAGCGATTCCTGCAATAACAGAGGCCACACAAGCTGTGTAAGTCGTTACATTCATAGAAGTCCCCTCTGGGACTAGCAAAAACTCATACGACGACTTGACAAGCGACGTTTGAAGGTTGATATGTTCGACCATAGTTTTGCACTCGTTGTCTGCCTCGAGACCGCTCACGAGAATGCGAGACCAGTGACGAGCTGATGATGATGTAAAGTCGTTACCATTATTGGCTGCCACGCGTGTAATGGAAAAAGCCTCGCTGATTGAAATTTTCTCATGTTTTATTGCATAAAGCTTATTCGATTCATGGCTAACAGTTGTCATCCTTCTCCTTTGACCAACTTCCGCCATGTCTATCAAATTTTGAATGACGTCATTCGCGTCTTCTAGCGTGGATGGCGGAGCGAGAGAGAAAACTATGTACTTGCTTTCCATTGCATTAGAATCATAATTGTATGCATTGACTGTATCCCAAAACAGCGAATCATCCCCGGTGGCATTCGATTCGAGACCCATGAAACTAGTGATATTTCCTTCTGTCCGGCGGGAATTTCGTAGTCTACGCCCTCGGACTTCATGCCCACTGTTCCCATCGTTATCAATGATGCTCTCGTCAATGTTTACTATCTGATCAAAAATATCTGGACTAATCTTCATGACATCTATCCAGGGGACAATTGTAATGTTTGACTTGTCAGTTGCTGTGAGTCCGCTCGTGACAATACTAAGCGCGTGAGTTGGCTGCATGCTCAAAATGACACAGGTCAACAATGGACTTGAGTGTACGACTTCCATGTAATCTTGTTGTGCATACATCAATTTGATATCTTTTCCTGCTGCAGTTAGTATTTGCTTCAAATGGCCGTTACCATCGATATCTTCTTTGGAAGTATGGCACGCTAAAAAAAGAGTGTTAGTCTCATTCGACCAAGCAGTAAGCAGTTCTTCGTCAGGTTCAACAGTTTCGCCGATATTATCATGAATATCATCAAAGTCATTACTTGACGCCCGACTTCTTGTCTCCTTTTCTCTTCCACCACCTTTGGTCTTCTTTTTATCGTGAGCAGTGGAACCAGGTGCTATCTCATATATGGTAGCCGAATTCAGTTTGGCCATATTCCAGGCATGAGAAATGATACCGTCCCATGTTTTGTTTACTTCAATCGGGATAGACGAGGGCTCGATGTCTGCGAACCTTCCTCGATGATGCGGACCACCCTTCCCGCGTTTATCGTGTCTATATCTGCGACTATGGTTTTTCAATATCCTTCTACGACTTCCCTTGTTGTCCGTTTCTACGATTGATACACGATTCATTAGCATGGATTCTAGCGTCGATTGTGACTCGTAAGCATTGGAATGACTAACTCTTTGCTTGTCGTCATCAGCAGTTATCAAACCATCATCAGATGTAAGAAAAAACTCTGGACCAGCAGAAGATAACGCATCCACCACAATTGCCATTTCGTCGTCTAAGAACGTGCGCAATACTTTTTGAAACAAAGTCAGTGTCATAGTAGATGACGTTCCTTGGACATCACCATTGTTGTTGTCTTGTGCTGTGGCAAAAAGACCGCACGAGGCGGCGATAACTACAAAGAGGTTGGATATAAATTTCATGGTTTCGCACAAATAATTTCTTCAGTTGCTGAGTTTTAGGTTCCGTACAACATGCAAAATGATTTACCACCATAGACAGGTAAATTGTGCCGAAATCTGTCAGTGGACACAACAGCAAACGGCCGAAGAAGTAAACTATGTCGATAGAGGTGACATTGGGATTCGGTAAACTCCACTTGGCTGCGGAAGCAGAATGAGAACGCGTTTCCATCGAGCTTCTCCAATTCCGAGTGAGAACGCAAACAAATATGGCGGTGATCATGATGCCTCCGAGTCTGGCCCAACTGCATTGGCATTCTTCGCCATCGTTGAACAGATTGAGGCATGGGGGTGCTTGTGGGCACACCTGCATGAGCCTAAATAGTCGATGTGCAATTTTTCGATCAACGGAAACTGTGGTTTGTACAGAGCACGACCTCATAATTATTGAAGAACCCCGAATGGATGTTGTCTATTTGATGACTTACTCGGGTACAATAAAGTTAATGCCCAAGTCGCCTCCAAGTCGCCCAATTCATGAATGGCCAGATTAGTCGATGTGAACCAATATGAACGGTAAAACAGGGGAAAACTCATCTGACAAAATCTACTCAGAGATACACTGCAGCTGGATGATAAGAGACTTGTCGTCCTTGACGTCTGTGTGCAGTTCTTGTGAACGGATAAAATTACAACGACCCAATATGATGTTGTGTGTAGTGCAAATATTGCACCATCACATGCTTCCCCCATCTTAACTTCGTGCAGTTATTGCACCATAATTATTACGATTCGTACGTGACTGGCCTAGAAATGAAAAAAAAACATTTGCCTTCAAAAGGTAGTTTCGGCTTGGCGTCATTATTAGGCTAGAAATACTTAGGCCTCAATTTTGGACTTAAACACGAGAATGCTTGGCATAAGTAATATAACTTCGATGTACCAGAAAACCACACCAAAAAGTTGACACCAGGCAGCCATGTGCCATGCCACATCACCATCCCTGGGATAAAACCCCCATGTCATCCACAATAGTATGGTACTTCAACTTTTCATGTCACTGTTTCATCCATTTCTTGAATCTCTGATGGACTTTAACACGAAACCTTTGTCATTCTCTTCCTCTCTTTACAGAGCATCTAGTGACATTTGAATTCTGCCATGAGTCCAATTGGATCAGGAGATATTCCATTTCCCTATCGCACTCATATCGCCCATGAACGTAACTTTTCATGTCACTGTTTCATCCATTTCTCGACACCCTAACAGACTTTAACACGAAACCTTCGTCATTCTCTTTCTCTCTTCAGCGTGGATCTCTCGTGACATTTGAATTCTGCCATGAGTCCAATTGAATCAGGAGATATTCAATCTTCCCACTGCACTCATGTCACCCATGAGGGTATTACATGTCACTTTTTCATCTACTTCTTGGCTTCAGGACTTTTATCACAAAACCTTTGTCAATCTCTTCCTCACTTAAGAATGCATCTAGTGACATTTGAATTCTGCCATGAGTCCAATTGGATGAGGAGATATTCCATTTCCCCTGCCGCACTCATATTGTCCATGATGATAACTCTTCATGTCACTTTTTCATCCATTTCTTGGCTCCCTGATGGACTTTTATCACCAAACCTTTTTCATTCTCTTTCCCTCTTCAGTGCGCATCTAGCGTTTTTGAATTCTGCTGTGAGTCCAATTGGATCAGGAGATATTTCATTTTCCCTGCCACCTGCCGCACTCATCTCGTCCATGATGATAACTCTTCATGACACTTTTTCATCCATTTCTTGGCTCCCTGATGGACTTTTACCACGAAACCTTTGTCATTCTCTTTCTCTCTTTAGCATGCATCTTTCTCTGCTGCACTCATGTCATACATGATGATAACTCATGTCACTGTTTCATCCATTTCTCCTCTCACTGATGGACATAGACAACAAAGCAAACATCCTTTCTTTGTCTTCTCCCATCAACTCAAACATCAAGACTCATTAAGAGTCTTCCATCAGCCATAAGAAGCTGCATTGAAGATGATGGATGGCAAATTGTTTTGCACAGAAATAGCCCCTTCATGTACTGACAGAAGAAGTCTCAACAAGTATGAAAGAAATGGATTTTTCCACACTTACAAATAGATTGAATATAATACAAGCTTGCATTTCAATAAGTTTGGATTGGATCAAGATGATCCTAATACTTTCAAGTCTCTTTTGCATTGTGAAGTAGCTGAGAAACTAAGAGATCATCTTTCTGAACAACGTGTCAAGGATGGGAAGCAACCTGTTAGAATTGTTGCAGAACTGCATGAAGTTATAGCTACTTTCCTAATTCAATGTAAGTTCCAGTTCTGTACTCCAGTTGCGTACAATTGGCTTTTCCTTCCTCTTGAAAATTCAGAAAATATTATGTTGACATCACAATCAAGATTTGTTGACATCATTCCTTGCATTTGTGGCTATGATGTTGATGGTAGAAGTGGTGATGATTCACTTGAGGATATGTGGATGCAAGATAAAAATTGATTGCAAAATCTAGAAGAGTTGGAAGAGAAAATGTTTGCACCTGCAATCAAACTTATTATGAACAAGAGAAATGAAGAACTGGTATTGGATGAGGAGCTCATAGGCTCTTGTTCTAGTGATGTTGAATGCAAGACATCGAGCTAACACAATGCTGGGAAAGAAGTCCAGTTGTTGATGCCATTGCAGATTCTCATTTAGGATGCATTCTTGGGATGTGTTTATGTGTCAAGGGTGAAACTGAACTCTCTAACATAATGAGTTTGGTTAACCACTTTCCAACACTTATCTCCTTGAACCATAATGCCTCAATCAAGCTCAACAGGGGAAACAGCAAAATGAAGATGCTTCACACAGTGGGACTTAAAGGATACAGAATGTGCACCGTTGCAAGTACTGTAGGGTTGAATCATCCATTCATCACTTCAGAGATGCGAAGGATTATATTCAGAAAATGGAGTCAAAGGAAGATAAGGACAAGAATCTGAAATTAGGATTATTCACAAAATTTGTGTTGGAAAGATCACCAACTGCAGGAGCTCAAGTGAGGACATTGATCTGTGTGAGAGTGATGGGGTGTGTATGCTTTTGCAATTCATGATGTGTTTGATAAGAAAGAGGCAATTAAAGATATTTGCTTCTTCAACACTGGTGGATCAATCAATGACCACACTGCAAGATATCCCCTGCACATAAAATGGTTGAAGATGTTCTAAGTAACAGTTGTGGACCATTGACAGTAGGACAACACACCGGTGATTGGTTTATATTACAACGTTTTAATTTTACAGGCATGACATTCCATTTTTTTACAACAATGAGAGTCATCTAACAATTCTTCTGAACCTGCTTTGTGAACTATCACCGGAACTGTTGGAGTGACTGTGGATGAAGAGTCTATATCAAATTTGCATGATGAAACTGATGACAGCAAAAAGCAGGTTCTTATGTTAGAGATGAAAACTAGGCAAATAGGATGCACTATATCTGCGGCAAAAGAAGCCATAAATAATTATGGTGAGCTTGTCTTTTGCAAGTATGATTATGATATCTTTCAAGGTTGTGTGCCAGCTTCAGATAGGAAACAGTTGTTGCATCAATTGATGGTTACAACTCTGATGTATGGGCTGTTTATCACTGCAGTACCTTTTGATAGTGAGTCGGATATCATCCAGTATGTAGTGTTTGAATTCAGCCATGAGATTAGAGAGTATCAGTTCATGTTGCTCAACACAATGTCTGAACCCCTTGTTGGTTGGCTTTATGATAAGCAGTTATTATCCCATGGATACTTGAAAACAGCGGACTACCCAACTTGGATGTCAGATGAAAAATTAATGATGGCATCAGACGACATTACCCCATGTGATCAGCATTGTACAACTGAGTAATGGTCTCTGGATGGAATGATGACACTAGTACAACTGATGATGAAATTATGTGTATGTTTCACCCAATGAACCAATCAGTGTACTCAAGCACCACAAGCAATTTGATTATAATAGATCAAAGTGGGGATTAGACAAGAACACTGAAATGTCAGATCATCTTTTCATTTTGGGACTCAAGGTTTCTTTTGAAGCTGATTATATTTTGAGAATGATTTGTGGGGTGGTGGTAAATACTTGGTGAGTATCACAGGCTAGAAGAATTGTTCACTTGCTAAAAGCAAATAAGGAGGATAATGTTAGAGCTGATCCAACTGTTGTGCAGATGAGGAGACAATGCAAGAATTTGACTTTAAATGTTTTTGTTCTTCAGCTTGACACTGACACATCAAAATTCTTGCAATCATCATGGTACCATCAGCACAACATGTGAACCAAGAATCTATTAGTGGACTTATCAGCTGAAGATCAACAACAGAAGAATTCAAAAAGATCAAGGAGGACCCTTGACCAGTGAAAAGACACAATTTTTTTATCAACACAGGAAGGTATATGTCAACGCTGTTGATCCAACAAAGAATAGGAAGAAATGCATTCTGTGTGGAAAAGGGAATATGAACTACTGCCAAACAAGTTTCATGTGTAAGATATAATGCTTGTTCATATGGAAAACAAAATGATGATGAGAAATGCTTTCAGTTATGGCGCTACATAGAAAATTTGATGGAAGTACATAAAAAGGCTCATGAGAGCATCATCAGAGCTAAGTCATCAACCAATGACATGTTGAGAGACAACAGTTTTATGAGTCATCAACAAATTCAGGTGCCAAAAGTGATTTTCAACAGGTTCCTGCATTGCATAGGATTGAAGAGAACATAGATTCTCAACAGGTTCCTGAATTGTCTAGGATTGAAGGAGACATGGCTTCTCAGCTGGTTCCTGCATTGCCTAGGATTGAAGGGGAAATGGTATCTCAGCAGGCTCCTGAAATGCCCAGGCTTGAAGGGGTGCGATAATGGTAAGAATGCAAAAGTTATTGCAAAATGTTGTATTGAAGGGCTGAGAGAGATGTGATAGTTATAATGCATTATGTGTTTATGAAAAACAGGGAAATTTAAATGTCATTGCATTTTTTTGTTCTATTCTCAGCATTAAATGAAGGAATTGGGTCAAATCAAATGGTACAGTATTTGCACCATTAATAAAATCAGGAACATGATCAAAGTGCGTGGTGCAAAAATTGCACCATAGCATAAGATACCAAACTAAATGAATGATCTTATTTCTTTCTTTTACAATACCAGAGTAATCTGATTTATACTGCCACTGCACAAGAATTCTTCAGACACAAAAATGGGCCTTACTCTCTCATCAGCCATAGTTTTTGGCAGCAGGAGCTGATGTGTTTTGATTGTGAGCAAAAAATAATTTCTACTGTGAACAAGGAACAATATGTAAAATAAAGGGTAGCTAACAAGCACAATCACTGTGTTTTGTAAGACAGACTTCCAAGTGTTGCAATTTGACTTTGGATCCACCGATCCCCACAATAAAAACTAATGCCAGAAAGGTTAAAAAAATATGAAATCATTACTGGGATCCATTGAGTTCATTTGTGTACCTTTTATTTTGATCAAAAATCAAATAAATCAATGTATGTTTACCTATCATTTGCTTTGACGCTAAAAAAATTAAAAAAAGCGACCAAAAGCTCTAAACATCTTATATGACAACCCCTACATAAAGTAATTTATGAAAAAAAAATTTAAAAGTTTACTTGTACCCAAAACTTAGATTTTCTTTCCTCCTCCTCCTACTCCACCACACCTACTCCACTTCCAGAACCACCTCCAGCTCCTTCTAAATCTTCTCCTCCCTCTCATCCATCTCATCCATATCCTCCTGCTCCTCCTGCTCCTCCAGCTCCTCCAGCTCCTCC